>JAUZSU010173234.1:0-13014 GCA_034780255.1 Parotocinclus maculicauda | reverse complement strand
AATTAGATGCAGTGTGTAGGGGCGTAGGCTTACATAAACGATTCTGTGTGAGATAGATTTTGTTCGATAGTGTAGCCTTTTTAGCCTTGTAGCTCCAGTGCTATACTACAGAAGCACATGAAATGCACCAAAAACTGGTATTTGACCAATCACATTTGCTGCCAGTTTCCACACCCCTGACTCATACAATTCTGCTAGAAATTGTTAGACATTCTTGGTGAACCGTCCCGGTTACCCTTGCAGCCTTGCAACCAGCTCCAGCGTAGTCAATCAAATGGCTCAGTGTGTGATAAGCATTCTAATGTGACCTCCATGGTTTTATTCCCAAACATGACTTAGCAAAAAGAACAGAAGAATAGATTTGATATATTCTGTAAAAATTTGTATTATCTTTCAGGTAAGGCATAGCATATAGAGAGAAACAGTTGGTGTCGGTGTACAGGCAAGGACAGTAAATTTCAGTAAATGATGACCCAATTAAGGTCTGACATCAAGTCTTTTATTTGTTTGTTTGTAATTAATTGCTATTATTCCTGTTTGATTTTTTTCCTCTCTAAGGGGAATACTACCTGTTCTGCAAAGGTGCAGACTCATCTATTTTTCCACGGGTCATTTCGGGGAAAGTGGAGCAGGTCCGAGCTCGTGTAGAACGCAATGCTGTGGTGAGCACAAAATAATTTCTCTTTTATCATTTCACCTACAGATTTATAGATTAAGGACTAAATCCTCAGGACTAAATCTGTAGTTTGTTACTTCAAAATCCCTTTGTGACACAATGAAATTCTATAACTTATTTAGGTTCCAAAATACAACAGTATTTTTGACTGAAGAAATAGTGGGTCAATCTTTTATTTGATGATAGTATTCGTGAAAGTGGGAGGAGTGTCTTGGTGCAAGACAAAATTACAGAATTACAAAAAGGACAGTAATGAAGCTGAAACTGGAAACATGAAACTTTGAAAGACCACTGCAAAATGATCAGTTTATCTGGTTTTATTGTACTACAGTACTACTGTTTAAATATTTTAAATCAATATTTCAATTACAAGTACTTTGGCACTTTTACTCAATTTCCTCAGTTTGGTTCAGACCATCATCTAATCAGTATATAATTAAGTGGAATTAGGTGCGTCTGTGCTGGGATTCATCATTATTAGAATGCAATTACTGCCATACATGTAGATATGTTGAACTGAGTAGTCTCAATGTTTCTGAGAGCTTTCGAATATTACTGAAACAAATTCTATCGTTGCTTGTATTACAAATTATGATTTTGGAAACAACCACAAAAAGGCATTTTAATCACTACACTGAAGATAAAGGTAGCCAAGTTAATGAAGCTAGTCCGTAGTTTTCTACCTAAATAGCCTGCCATATTTTTTGGCCAATCTGTTTACAGTAGGAGTTGCATAGACTAGTTGACTTGGACATCCACTAGTCGCCATGTTGCTTTTCAAAATATTATATCTATATTAGACTTACATTGTCATAATTATCCGTTTAGTTTTTTCCACCATTTTCAAACCTCACCGTTCCGGTCTCAAATTATGCACTGCACTTTTGGAAACATCAGATTTTAATTAAAGACCGTATATCAAATACAATTTGATGCATTCTCTGCCATTATCAATCCGCATTTAAATGCGGCAGTTATAAAACCAAAAAAAAATAGGTACTTGAATTTCCTTTTGCTTTATCTATGGAAGGCACGACTAGTCGACTAGTTCAGTGGTTCTCAAACGCACAGGGCGGTAAGAGAGTGATGGCAAAGTTTTTTTAACAATCGGTGACGTAATATGCTGTGATTGGCGGATCAAGTCACACGATTGTGTTCTACCTGATTGGACCTAAAACAAAATCACTTTCATTACATTTAGATATGATTTATTAGTCAAACCGACTAATTGTAATCATTTTCTAATAAAGAGCTGATTAAGCGGATAAGAGAATGAATAGGTGGGTTGTGCTACAGGCAGCTTCTGTGTCATGCGAGCTGCCATGGCAAACCAACACACGCACCAGGATTGTAGGATTGTAATTGGTTGTAAAGATTATCTCGCAAAAAACCCCAAAAAACTGGCTATTAGCAGATGGTAAGATAATAGGCCTACCACTACTCTAATTATATATATGCATATATGCCCTAATTTTTGTGAGCAGCATATTTATTATTATTGTTGCCAAAAACAATAATTACATTATGTATAATATTAAACCAGTACCACTACTGATGACAATGACTATAATAATAATAATATCAATATGCCTAAATAATAATGAATGGGGATGTTTCTGGATGAGTACTATAATGAGAGTTTATGTGGGATTCAGATTTTTAATATGAGGCGTAAATAAGGTAAATACAGCAGGTAAATTTACAAATCAGCTACATCTAGCAGTCAAAAAACTATAGGCCCAACTCTTATCCCTGTTAAGACGTATTTATGAAAACACACACACCAAAATTTAAATCTTACATATTCAAACACAGCCAGGGAACTAGTACAGTTCCTGGCACGGCTGATGCGTAAACAGAAACAATCTGCTGACATGACTCATTTGTAGTCTAACCTGAATACCATAAAAACACACTAGGAGCGTAACGTTAAAAAAGGAAAATATGACAAATTATTTTCTGTTTGTACTGAATATGATATTTTTGTTAAAGGATTCATGAGCAAACCACCCACAAATTACTCAATGTCATAATGAAGTATAATGTTGAGAAAAGGCAGATGAAAGCATTTTAAACTGATTTCACTATAACCACTCTTAAGATTTGTTAAGCTATCTGGGACTGTGCTGGTTAAGGTTCAGATCATACCTCTGCCACAGTCGGGTCCCTGAGAAGCACAATTCCCTTAACCCACAATTGCTTGGATTGTAAGACTGTACTAATTGTAAGTCGCTCTGGACAAGGGCATCTGCCAAATGTAAATGTTATGCATTTTGTGTAACAGGACTTCCATGGTGTGAATCTTTAAAAGACTTCAAGAATAAATGGCCAAAGTTCTGTCTCAGTGTTTTCAGTATAATCTACAGGAATACTCTGTTTAATGATCACAATATGTTCTGTGAAATAGGACGTAGATCAAAATGGACAGTGTTCTACTGTAATGTAAATGTAAAAGGTATTTTCACAAGAAAGCTTTATGCAAATGATACATAAATGCATCAGAGATCCAGCTTAAAAGTGAAATGCTACCATCAACACAGCATCCCTAATGCCACTGCATTGTTATTTTATGGACATTCAAAGCAATTATAGAAAATACAATAAGGTACTGTAATGACCCTGTCTAGGGAAAGGCTGTAACACTTAAGAGGATAGTAAAATGAACCTGATACTTTTGTCTGATGGAAGCCAAAAATGCATTTATAGTATTAAGAACAACATGGAAGTTCAGCCAAATGAAACAGAGACTCTGAGTGAAAGTGGGTCAGCTTATATACTTAATAGTTAAAAACAATATTCAGTTTGTGGGGGGACAAACAGAGGTGTAGTACCTACAAAAGGACGGGCACGTACAATAATGAACAACATTTACAGCATGTTACAAATAAGTCATATGCACAATCAAGTAACTTACACAAAAAGTCTCTAAACACATCAACCGTGTTAAAAACGTCTCCAGACCAAACGTAAACTAAGAAGCACATGACTCGTTAGGTAGTTTTACATACAATCACACACTTGAATACCGACGTCCGTTCTTAAACTCTAACTCTTGTATTTGATAGTGGAGCTGCAGTGTTGATTGGCTGTTGAGGTGACCAGTTGTTTACATCTAAGGTTTAAAAGACATTTTATTTTCCTTTATAATTTACTAGAATCTTTTAATATTTCTTTGTGTAATCTTTTCGCGAAGGCAAACTGACATTGATCGGATGGTCATGAAATAGGACATACCCCTAGAAAATTATCATACATTTTATTCTACAATGAATATTAAAAATATTTATTTAAAAATAAAAAGTTTAATGCTTTCCATATTTCAGGAAGGTTTACGGACACTTTGCGTTGCCTATAAGAAGCTGAGTGGAGAGGAGTACCAGGAAGTGTGTCGTCTCATCAGCAGTGCCAAGTTAGCTCTGCAAGAGCGAGACAAAAAACTGGCTGAGGTCTATGACATCATTGAGAGGGATTTCATCCTGCTGGGAGCAACAGCAGTTGAAGACCAGTGAGTCATGACCTGCAGGCTCCTAACTAATCTAAAATGATTAACTGTATCCTAATTTCTTTGCTGTTTATTGTTTATCAGACATCAGGTTGTGTACTTGCAGATAGTTATTATATAATTTAGAAACTGGCTTTCTGTCCATATGCAATGCATTCAGAAAGTCTTCAGACACTTTCACTTTGTTCACATTTTGTTATGATGTGGCCTTGTGCTAAAATAAAAAAGAGAATCAAATTGAACATCATTCTGCACTTAATACCAAATATTTTGTAAATATAAATAATTGCAAATTTTAAAAAGGAAAAAACTAAAATATTGTATTGACATAGATATTCAGTGTCTTTACTCAATACAGGTCTCCCAATATTAGGTTGGGAGCTTTTGCTGGGTCCCTAAATCACATTCACAGAGCTCTTCCTAAGTCAGTCCTGTACAGTCCTCTTGGCTGTGTACTTAGGATTTTGTTGGAAGGTAAACCTTTGGCTCAGCCAGGGGTCTCGAGCGCTCAGCCAGGTTTTTAAATACGAATATTTCCATATTTTGGTCAGGGTTAAGAGAAGGCTGAATTGAGCAGTCTCCCTGTCCCAGTTGCTGAAAAACACCCCCACAGCATGATGCTGATACTACCATGCATCATTGTAGGGATGAGCAGTGTATGGTTTCTTCCAGACATGACACTTTTTGAGGTCAAAATGTTCAATCTGACTAAATAATCATGTTTCTCACAGTCAGAGTCTTTAGGTGCTTGCTTTGCACATTCTAGGTGGGCTTTCATGTGTCTTTTACTGAGGAGAGGAGAGCCATAAAGCCCAGATTGGTGAAATGCTGCAGTGATGAGTGACCTTCTGCACATAGGACATTTGGAGCTCTGCCAAAGTGACCAATGGGGTTCTTGCTCTCCTTTCTTACTAGGACCTTTCTCCCCAAATACTTAGCTTGGTGGGGGTGGGGAGCTCTAGGAAGTGTTCTGGTTGCTTCAAATTTCTTAAATTAAAAAAATTATGGAGGCCACTCTTGGGAACAGCAGAATTTTTATAGATTTCTCCAGATCTGTGCCTCCACACAATCTTGTCTCTGAGCTCTAAAGGCAGTTCTTTAGTCCTTATGGCTTTTTGTCATAATAATATGTAATATGCATTGTTAGCTGTGAGAGCTTATATAGATAGATGTGTGTCTTTCCAAATCATGTCCAATCAAGTTGTAGAATCAGGAAAAATGGAAGGCCTCCAAAGCTAAATTTCAAGTGCCATAAAAAGGGTCAGAATACTTATGTTTATGCGAATGTTTTGTTGCAGCTTTTTACAAAATAATAATAATTAAAAAAAATCTGTTTTTACTTTCTCAATATGGTGTATTGAGTGAAGTTTTGTGGGTGAAAATTAGTTTTTTGTTAAGTACAATGACTGTAAAATGTGATGAAAGTGTAAGGTTCAGAAGGCTTTCTGAATGCAATAATTTCTATATATTCCATTCCACACTACATGTCTATTTCATCAGACAAACTGTAGTCCATCTGCACTGTGACAGAGTGTGTTGTGCTGGTAAGATTGGGTCAGACACAGCAGTGCTGCTGGAGTTTTTAAACTCTGTGTTAATTCATATCTATCTTATTGCTCCACCTGGTAGATATAAAGTAAGAGACAGCAGCTTATCTGTTGCTGCGCAGTTTGTTAAGTCATCCTCTAGTCCTTCAATAGCGCTCACAAGACGCTGCATACTGGATGCTGGTCGCTCGACATTTTTGATTGGTGGACTGTTGTCAGCCCAGTGACACTGGGGTGTTGAAAAACTCCAGCAGCACTACTGTGTCTGAGCCACTCGTGCCAGTACAACACACAATAATACACCATCACCACCACCTCAATGTCACTGTAGTGCTGAGAATGATCCACCACCAAATAGTACCTGATCTGTACTGGTCATGACCATTAGAGAACAGAGTATAGTTGACTAAGAAAGTATGTAGAGAGACATGTAATTGTAGAACTAAAGTGCTTTTATATGGTACGTGAAACCGATAAATTGAACAATGAGAGTAGAAACAAGGAGGTGTCCTTAATAAAATGATTAGACTTGAAATTAATACAGTGGAAGCGTCGAGCCTGCTTTAGAATCAGCTCTTGATGAGCTGCAGTGCAGTGGGCGATGCTCAACGGGGGGTTTCTTGCAGTAATTGTCTGCCAGTGAATCAGGCCTGTGAATCCTTGCTGCTGTGTGGCTTAATTACAGAGTGTACTAGCCTGTGACAGCACAGCTCAGTTTTGGCCCATCTTAATGCTACCTATAACTGTGCTGGAGTGCTGTGAAAATACTGCAAGCACTATGAGGCCAATTTGGTTAGCATAAGTTATTTACTGTTGTCCTGAGTGAAGTGATTCATATGGTCTGTCAGGCTTCTACCAATTATTACAATAAATCTGAATAATTAATCACAATAGCATGCTGAATATCCCCTTATGCTGTCAGCAGGAAAGGCCTGACATCACTGACAGTCAGCTCTAGTGCTACACAGCTACGATCATTGTTGACATAATCTCTCACAAGAAAAATAAGATAGGAAAACAAAATTAGAGAGGAAACAAAGGAAGAACAATATAATTTTATAAAAGGTAGAAAGGAAATCGTAGATAAAGGAAAAAGAGAAAAAAAGTGCACTGGATAAATGAAAGAAACAGGAAGAATATACAGACAAATATAAGTGGAGACATAAAAGGAAAATTCAAGACAACAAAAATAATGAATGAATAGGGTGAAAAACACTAAAAAGAAAAAGGGGAAGACTGAATAAACAAAAAGTAAAAACAGAAAGAAAAAAGAAGAAGGGATGAAAGGGGCAAAAATAAATTAAGAAATGAAATTAAGGAAGGAAATAAAAAAACACAAAAGAACGGAATGAAATGGAACTAGCAGAAAAAAACCCGAGTCAAATTTAAAGATTAAAGGATTTCAAAAAGGAGGAGAAATAAGAATAGTACAAAAAAGCAAATGCAAAGGCAAAGAAGAAAGCATGAAGAATGATAGACGTCAAAAAAATAAGGTAATAATAAGGGTGAAAATAAGGAAAAAGAACAGATGGAACAGATGTATGGATAAATATAAGCAGAAGAAGTTACTAAGAAAAAAAGAAAGGGATAACAAAAACAAAAAGGAAATGGGCACTGACCAAATAAGGGGGGAGTGTTAAAAAGGGTCAAATGTACGATGGCTGTGAAGTGCAAACCACAACAACATTAACTAAGCACAATTACAAAAACGCAACAACATTAACAAAAACACAACAACATTAACTAAGCACAATTACAAATTACAAAAACGCAACAACATTAACAAAAACACAACAACATTAAGTAAGCGCAATTACAAATTACAAAAACACAACGACATTAACAAACATTAAAAAGGTAGGTCCCAGTGGAAAAACCTGCGAAATCGCTGATTGGACGACGCCACTTTTGGCTTTTGAACTGGAACTTTTGGCTTTAGCGCGTTTGTTGAAAACACGAATATTACTGGTAATCCAGACGTAGCTACCGCTATCAAATATTCGTTGATAGCGGTAGCCTTTTTTCAGTTATGTTAAATATAGCTGGACTACAGAATAATATTTTAACAGAAAACCATATCGTTTTCAGATATAAAAAGATCACTTCACTCTGTTGTGCATGGCAACTAAATCTCATTAATGTAACTGATCAGTTCAAACACTGATGAGATTATTTACTATGGAAAGCTAAAGTTTTTTTCAGCCATATTGTGATGAAGTTTTCCCTCCCTCAGGCTGCAGGACAAGGCGGCTGACACCATCGAATCTCTGCACAAGGCTGGCATGAAGGTGTGGGTCCTTACTGGTGATAAGATGGAGACAGCTGCAGCTACATGCTATGCCAGCAAGTTGTTTCGTAGGAACACACAGATCCTGGAACTGACCACGAAAAGGACGGAGGAGCAGAGTCTACATGATGTACTGTTTGAGCTGAGCAGAACTGTGCTGCGGCAACACGGCACCATGAGCCGAGACACTTTCTCTGGGTGGGTGCACAGTTGCTCACACATGCACAGGAATACAAGTCAAATATGAGACATGCAACATGGGAGCATGAGCTAAGACATGCTCTCTGAGTGGGTGGAAAGTGCTTTTGGAGATAAGGGAATAGACACTGTGTGCTCAACCACACACACTCTAACTGAATCAAACATCATGCATATGAATTTGTCAGGTATCTGGGGAGGTTTATGAAATGGTCCAGAGATTTATACTTTAACTAAATAAGTCATAATGCTTGGAGCCAGCTTTATATGGAGTGGAGATGTGATGAAAAGATCATACACACTGAAAGGAAAGAGTCTTGCTGAGAGTAATTTAAGTGCTCAGTACAGCCCATTCTACTGTTACTGTTTGTATATGGAGAGTCCAAGCCTGTAGGTTTCATATTATAACCCCACGTTAGAACATGAAAAATGCCAATTACAAAATGCAGTGTCTTACATTGACAATTATTAGATTGCAGACAGAATGAAACAACAAGATTTCCTGTTTTTTTTCTGGTCAAATTCATTTAACTTGTTAATAGTTTATACGTCCATACCTGCATTTCAGGCCTGCAACACACTTCATAAAAGTTGGGATTGGGGCAGTTTAGGGCTAGTAATAAAGTTAAAAAAATATGATGTGATTTCAAACAGGTGATGTCAACAGGCTATTTTAATCTTGATGTGGTACGCAAACAGCATCCATGAATGTAGTCTTGGAGGAGCAATTATGAGCAGAGGATTTCCTGTCAACAAATCATGATAAAAATATTTTTTTTAAAACAGTGCTCCTCAGATAAAGATTGGTAGGGATTTTATCCATCTTCAGTGCACAATATTATTATCAAGAACCACTATTTATAAACAGATAATATAACCACATGGGCAAGGAACTCCATTTGTGAATGTACCAGAGAATGTGTGGACAATTTTGCTGTGTTACACCTGAAACATTTCATCACATGGTATCCTTAGTGCCAAAGGACTGAGAAAGAAGAGGTAAATGCTTTATTGGCACAACGTTTTTAAATGTGTTGCAGGCCTGAAATGCAGGAATGGGTTTATTAACAAATAAAGAGAAAGTTGACCAGACAAAACATTAAATATCTCCTAATAATCATACTGTCTGTGATTAAATGAATTTCAAAATCAATGTAAAAAGCACTGTGGTTTTTGTTTGCATTAATACTGTCCAAACACTCTGATTTGGGATTGTAGAATCTGTTCAGGGGTGTGTAAACATTTGTAAAAGACCATACCTCAAGTTATCAAACATCCAATCTGATGCATCAAAATTGGACAGGATGCCCACAGAACTCTATATAAATGTAGTGATTTTACATCTGCATATTGCAGCCACCTGCTCTTGCTACACAATCACTATTGCAAATGCCAATTTTATTCCAGCAATCAACAAATGATATATTGTGAGTCAGAGTGCTTTAACACACATACACTAAATGACTCTGTGGATGTGTGTGGGTGTGTGCTTCTGCAGCCTGTCTAACGAATTCCAGGACTATGGGCTTATCATTGATGGAGCCACACTCTCTGCAGTAATGAAGCCAGCGCAGGATGGCAGCAGCAGCACAGGAAACTACAAAGAGATCTTTCTGGAAATCTGCAGAAACTGTAGTGCCGTGCTGTGCTGCCGCATGGCACCCCTCCAGAAGGCACAGGTAATTAGTCACTTACTCTACATAGGACTGTTCCTGTAGAAATAGTCACAAGAACAATGCTGGATTACCAAAAACAATGGGTTGGCACGGTGGTTAGCACCGTCGCCTTACAGCTCAGTGTCCCCGTCTTACTACTGTGTGGACTGCTTGCCCCATGTTTGCGTGGATTCTCACATTCCAAATACATGCATACGGTCAACTGGCATCTCCAAATGTGTCCCAGTGGGACTGAGTGTGTGTTTGTGTGCATGTGCCCTGTGATGGACCGATGCCCTGTCCAGTTTGGTTATCATGACACTGGATTTGGATTAAGCAGATAGAGAACATTAATGAATGAAGGAATTGCACCACATTTTAATTTGTAAGAAGATTAAAGAAAGCCGATCATTTCCAAAGAAATAGAAAAATATACTTATCTTGCTGTGTCATCTCATCGGTTTTGCTTGGTTCAGAACAACCTAACCCTAGTCCTGTGTACCATCGTTATGTCAGTCTGCCTTAATACTTTCTGCTTTAATAATTTCTCTCATGCTGTTTTTTTAAATCATAATATTTCATTTATAACACAACACACACACACACACACACACACACACTTGCATGCTTTTGTCCAACTGACAGTATGCATCAGTGGTGGTATTTTCTGTTGCTATTTTTCTGATCAATAATAGCATAATGTAAATGCAACATTAGACCGCTGCCATCTCAATGCGTTTGTTTAGAGCTGTGTCAGTGGAATTAAAACCTGGATTTATCCTATTAGATTGTGAAGCTGATCAAAACATCGAAAGAGCATCCAATAACTCTGGCCATTGGGGACGGGGCGAACGATGTCAGCATGATTCTGGAAGCTCACGTGGGCATAGGCAAGTATTGATTTTCAGTATATTCTATCAGACATTGCACTGATTAGCAGATTTGATGTTAAATATGACTATGGTGGCATAGCAGTCAAGTTATGGGTTCAGGGTTCAAGCCAAACTGCTCCAGATGGGCCATTGAGCAAGGCCCTTAACCCACGACTGCTTAGATTGTACATAGTAATTATTGTACAAGTTGTATGTCTTTCTGAGAGATCATCTACTTAATTACTGAATTTAAATATACTAATAGCAATCAATTCAGTTATAATTTTAATTTCTTCATTACACATTGGTTTACATACAATCATTCTGAATAGTATGAAAATAGGAAAAGTATGTGATCCTCTGGCCTACTAACTTTCTCCATGTCCTGTTTCTTGATTAACTAAGTAATATTGGAGGTGTGTATTTTAGACAGGCCCTGCATTATTAAAAAGACAGTGTTTCAAAATACAGAAAGCCTATAACAGAATGAGTAAAAAAATACAAAACGTGGTGTTTGGAATGGACGAGTCACAGCCTAGTCTTAAGTTGAGATGTTGATGGCTGTTCATGCAAGTACGACCCAGAAATATCTAGAATTGTGTTAGTATGGTTCAAGCATTACCAGCAGCTACAGGACATTATTGCTAATGAAGGATGTTATATCAATATTTATGATTAATGAGTGTTTTATTGACACACTATGATGACATACACATACACATGACTAACTAAAGCAGAACAAACAGCATTCAACCTTTTAACACGTTGCAACTCTCGATACACTCTGCATTTCTGAAGTTGTAAAGTTTTCATCCTAGTGCCTGGCTTCATTATTTTGTTCTTTCAAGTGCAATGACCTCCACAGACTAACCTGCTCATTCCCCCCAGGCATCATGGGTAAGGAGGGGAGGCAAGCAGCTCGCAACAGTGACTATGCAATTCCAAAGTTCAAACACCTGAAAAAGATGCTGCTGGTGCACGGACACTACTATTATATCAGAATATCTGAGCTGGTGCAGTACTTCTTCTACAAGGTACAACATTTATTGTAGTATGCATCTGTTATTACATGTTACATGTGGTATGCTATGATTGCATTGTGTTCTATGAAACAAGATGTTGACAGAAATTGATGTTCGCTGTCCATTTTCGATGAAGTACTACTTACAATAGGACAGGTACATACACTTAGATAAACCATGTACTGCTTGTTACAAAAAGATATAAATAGTAACAGAAAGCCATATACACAAGAGTAACTTGCAAAATGGTCCCTAAACACATCTACCAGCATTAGAAGTATCTCCTCTAAATGTGAGCTAATCAGCAAGAGAGCACACGACCACTAACTACCCCTAACCCTTTTTCAAATAAAGGTTGCAAATTCCAGGTCTTCCTATGATAAAAGGGACATTTGAGCCTCACGGGTATAGGAAGACAAAATACACATACAAACGCACGGATAACGGACACTTTTGTGGATCTGCAGCATTGTTTGGCTATTGAGGGTGAGCAGATGGCCTGCAGTTGTGTATCAGTTATATTTGTTTTCCACGCATCTTGCTTCCACAATTACAATGAATGACCGTAGATTATAAAACAATAAATTGTAAGTAACTAAGAAAGGACAAATGGATAAATATTTTGACTTTTGCAAGAACTGCTTTGTATTTGCAATTTCTCTATAATCACTAGTATTCATGATGGTGCTATTTATAGGCTGTGAGTTCACACACCATAATGTGAGGTGTTTTGTTCAATTTTAACTGCAGCAAGTGAACGTATATGTTGTTATCTGCCTCTCTCCTTCCAGAATGTGTGTTTCATCTTTCCTCAGTTCCTTTATCAGTTCTTCTGCGGCTTCTCCCAGCAGGTATGCATTGCCAAACTGTTTCAGTGACTAATGTGCAATGGGCCACATTAGCTTTTGTGCATCTTCTCATTTGTAGTTAAATGCAGTCACCTGTTTTTGTGTACCTCTCCAGCCACTCTACGATACAGCATATCTCACCTTATACAATATCAGCTTCACTTCACTGCCCATCCTGCTGTACAGTTTAATGGAGCAACACATCAACATGGATATCCTGAAACGAGATCCCTCCCTCTATAGGTGAATAAATGACATAATACATGTATGGAATGTATCAAATTGGATAATATTTCATTCATCCATTATCTGCCGTTTAATCACACCCACCCACACACACCCACACACACACACACACACACACACAGAAATTGAAACAAGGATCATTCATGTTATACAGTACACAG
>JAUZSU010173223.1:0-13015 GCA_034780255.1 Parotocinclus maculicauda | reverse complement strand
TGTTCACCATGTGTCCGTGCCTTCACCAAACCACTGCTCCCAACCCCTATAGCTAGGTCAGAAAGGCCTACATGGCAAGGAATTAGTTGAAATGATGTCAGTCCAATGATGTGCCTCGTTTCAACGTCTCTCAACTGGGCAAAATGTCTTCAAGAGCAGTGTAGAGGCATGTCTAGTCAAGTCAAGTCAAGTCAGATGTATTTATATAGCGCTTTTTACGACAAAGCATTGTCTCAGAGCAGCTTTACAACATTACACTATCTTAAAAGGATAACCCCAAATTGAGCAAGTGGGTGACGGGGGTAAAGAAAATACTTCCTAAATATAAGTAAGAAAACATGGGAGGACCAAAACTCACAAAGGGACCAATCCTCATTGGGTGGCCTAGATGTTAACTGAAAAAACGATCTCCAAATGTAGTCTATGAGAGCCTTTTTAAAGGGCAGCAGGGAAAGCAGTTTTACATCCTATTGTGCAAGACCCAGTGTCCAATCAGACCATGAGATTACACGAATATAGGTGCTAATGCACTTGTTAACATTGGATGTGGCATTTCATTTAGAAATAGAAGTGTTTTTTACAAAGCTGCTTTTTTAATGAATAAGATTGTCTAATAAAACTCTGCACAATAATGACCTCTATAATGTAATGGGAGAAACAGACCATAAAAAGGATTTTAACTAGTTACTGAGACACTACAAAAGGGATGAGTGACTTAGAACCTATAACACCATAGTCAACAAGATGAGCTTTAAGCAAACTAAAATGATGAACACAAAATTAATTCTGTGTTGTTTTTTTAAAAAGAAGAAGGTAATTTTTGCCTGTAAAATGAACCTAACAATCAGCAGAAAAACAACTGGGATGTAAGAGCTGTTGAAGGAGTGCCCTGTGAAGACTCTGACCTAGTAATTAGTGACAGACTTGAATGCTGAAATGCACCTAACCAAACATGAACACACACACACACACACACACACACACACACACACACAGGTTAAAACTGGCACACAGGTTAAACTTGGACATCTGATTCTAGTTTTATGCTGAGGGGTGAGTCAGTGTGTGTGTGGAGGGGGGTGAATACTATATGACGGGAGAAGGAATTTTCAAAATAAAGGTTTCTGCATTACTGTAATTCTGCAAAGAATATTTTTGCAATCCAGAACAGCCTAGAGGCCACAAGTAAACAAACCAGAGAAGGACAGAAAATTAATGGCTGCTGTATACATTTGCTGGATTAATGTTCCATGTGCTGTAGTGCTACAGACGAACTTTAAGGGGCAGTGGTGGACCACATTTCTTAGCCTTATTAACTCCGTTTGTGTGTGTGTGTGTGTGTGTGTGTGTGTGTGTGTGTGTGTGTGTGTGTGTGTGTGTGTGTGTGTGTGTGTGTGTGTGCGTGTTTGTGTCTGAGTGCGTGCGGTAGAGTAAAACCCAGTGTGCGTGGAGTAGCGAGGCTGACAGGGAGAAAGATGCACAAACAGAAACCGTTTTAAGCAGAATGAGAGTAGAAGATGAAAAGTATGTGGATCTAAAAAGGTACAAAGGTTTTTTGTTTTCCTACTTGCAGTTTCAGCTGGACGTATTACATGTGGATTTCATAGGGTTATATACAGAAGTCTGAAAAGCAATCAGTTGTGACTACTAGAAGTGTCCATTTTGGACTTTTGGAGTCCTGGATTGTGTAACTTCAGGTGAGTGTTATTAACCATATTAAGTACTAAAAAGATAATCATTGCTAAGTATCTGGTAACACTGCAGTGAGTAGTAACATGCTACATTTACCTAAGTAACTTTTTGGATAACTTGAACTTTAAGTATGGCCAGTGGCAAATCGTGGCACAAGCAGACAAGACATGGGGGTGGGAATTGTGGTGCACAAGTATAAATCAGTAGTTTGTCAGCACTTACAGTACAGAGAGTTGTATATTGTGCATTATGTAATGCAAGATCATGGTTTATTATGCTCTTGTTGTATTTTCAGATTATATTTGCATTGCAAAATAACTTGCATTTCAACCTTTTTGTCTTTTAGTTTAGTTTTATGGGATGAGGTTCTTATGCTATAATGCAGTGTTTTTCTGTCTTTAGACATACTGCTTCTCATTTAAACCAAAAATATTTATTTTGCTCTCATCTGTAAACAAAACCTTATTCTAATAGCCTTCTGGTTTGTCCATCTTGATCTCTTCCAACCTGCAGATCTACAGCCATTTTTTTTCGGCTCTGTAGCTTTCTCCTTTCAACCCTGTCATGTGCACCATTATTGTTTAGTTATTTTCCGATGGTGTACATATGAACATTAGCCAATGTGAGATAGGCACTTGGTTGCTTTAAAGTTACCCTGATTTATGACCTTGCAGACTATTATACAAGGGGCTGTTGGAGTAGTACTGTTGGTCAGTCCCTGGTGGGAAGACAGTTTACAATCTACCCTGGTGGGGTGATAGAGTCCAAACTCTTTAGATATGTTGTGTAACCATTTCCATCCTGATGAGCATCAACACCTCTTTTTCTCAGTGGTCCTCAGTGATACACTTCAACACACATTTGAAAATCAGATTTTAATACATCCTTGTTCTTTAAGTGCAACAGGTTTTTCTAAAAAAAAAATAATAAACTAAAAATTTTAGTACTTTAAGTTGTGTAAAAAATTTGATTATGTGTTAGGTACATACAGAAAGTGCACAAGGGTTCACAAATTTTTAAGCACAAATATACATGGTTATTACAGATGATTATCTGGGCAAGAAGCTTGATAGGAAAATGTGAGAACAAGCTGTTGTTGTGTGAGTGATTTACTGTAATAGCAACACACTGATAGAGAGACAAACAATGATATACTGTACAGTGATGAAAAGAGCCAGCTGAAAAGCATTATCACACAATAGCGTGTTTGTGTATGTATGTATGTATGTGTGTGTGTGTGTGTGCGCGCGCTTGCACGCTTGTCAATGTCCATGTATGCATTTCATAGTGTAAACCAAATGTCCCCAGAAGGTTAGAAAGATCTGATGTTTTTGACATTGTAGGGACCATTTGCTGGACCTGTTTGTGGGAGTGTTGTAGCTGTGAGGTGACTGTGCTAATCACTGCGTAGCGTTATCCCAAGATACCAACTTCCAGCAGACAGATTGTGTCAGAGATACGAAGTGAACAAGGCTGTTTAAAATGCCACTATTTAGCTCGTTTTTATCGTTACTATGAGTATTTGGTGGGATTTGTTGTGCTACATTTCTCCAACTTGTTTAACAATCTGCTGGTAATTCAGTCTTATCAGGTTTATACATTATTGCTAAAGTCAAGAATGTCATCAAACTTTATAAACCAAGACAAAAATATAGATATAGAATACTATGTGTGGTTTATTGAGTGATATAAACTAAAACATAAGAGCTAAAAGCTTATTAAGCTAGGGATGGCATGTACTGGATCTGATACAAGCTTTTCCTCCAGAGCAAGGGAGATGTAATTGTGACCTGCTGATTGTGTGTTTGCTGTTAGGGATAGTCACACTCACTATGGCTAGATGAAAGCTGATTAAACATCCTTTTAATTGTAGTTGATGATGCAGACTGGAGGCTTTCAGCACCTCCATCATCATGAGTCTTTCCCTTCATGAAACAGCTCGATTTTTCTCACCCTGCCTTCATCCTTCCTGAGCAGCTGTGCTAAATCCAGAAAAACATCATGGCCTAAAGTATAATGCAGTTACACACAAGCAACAGTTATCCAGACAACTGTCCTGCATTTTTTATTTTAATTGCATCTTATAAACACCAGAATTATTATTCACAATATGTCTTTTCATACCTCTACAGTATGTTTCATAGAGAGGACACTTCATAATCTTTATTACCTTTTTTGACACCTATCATGGACAAATATGTAAATACAATACATATTTTTGATTTCCGGGTCTTTCTTCACTTACATTCAATCAAATGAGTAAGTTTTCTGTGGATAAGTTTCAGACTGAATCCACATTAGAATGAGTAAATCAAGCAATCTGAGTGACTTCAAGTGAGGCATGGTGTTTGGTTTAGATTAGCCAGGGTTAGTAGTTTAGAACTGCCAGCCATGTGGGGTTTTCTTGTGCTGGTGTCAAGAGTATACTGAGAACAATATAATTGTGGGAAAACATTGTGGGATCTTAACCAGCCAAGCAAATTGGACCTGAATGCAATGCTGATGCTCCAGCTAACATGTCAGAATGCACAACTCATCCCTCCTGTTATAGCAGGTGGCTAGTTTGAGTCTTATTGTCATCTAAGTGAAATGTATCGGCAAGACACCAGTGAGCATGGAGTTACTAAGCAAAGGAAAACATTACCTGGTCAGATGAATCAAGATGTCTGTTGTACCATGCTGTTGGGAAGGTCAGAATTTGCTGCAGCATGATTCGAAGAACCCTTCCTGGCAGGTGACAACAGTTCAGAATCTTGCAGGTGTGGTGTGAACTAGTGGTGTGAACTAGTACAGTTATGGTGTAATCACCTATGGGCCACGGAGGCCAGTGGATGAATGTTTGGACAATAAAAAAGATTTCCTAAGCATTGTTTCCGACCAAGTTCATGTCTTCATGGCAATTGTCTACACTCTGGCAGAAGAACACATTCAACAGGACAACATCACAAGGGTTGTATAGTAGTTCCAGGAATGTGTGTAGCCTACTTACATTTTTCGATAACGTTTTAGTCTCAAGAATCTCAAAAGGTTAAGTAAATGACACATGAAAAATCACTACTAAATCATGTTGGTGTGAACATAAAAGCACCATTAGAGGAACGTAGGAGTTATACCCAACAACTGTAGAACCAAGCCACAGATTAAGACTGCCCTTAGAGCCTGGGCTGTGCACTTTACTGAGAGTGTATGTGTGTTTGTGTGTTTGTATTTTTGATGCTTTTGTGCGTGCATTTTACAATTTTTCGCCCATCTGTGTTAATTAGAGTAGTGTTGTGTAATTAGTAACTACATTCATGATTACAGTGTCTCAGACATCGATGGTGCTTTAAAAACACAAGCACAAGTTTCCAACAGCTAGGGTAAACTGTATAGCCAAACGTTTGTCCTCTTTTGCTGCTATGGCAGCCTTCACTGTTCTGAGAAGAATTTCCACTAGTGACCGTGAGGTCAGGTGCTGATGTTAGAACAAGCTCTGGCTCACAGCTGGCAATCCAGTTCATCACAAGGTGTCTGTTGGACTTAAGGTCAAGACTCTTCTATTCTGGGTTTTCATCTTTACATTATGAACATATTAGCACTGAGTTTTGACGATTTAACACAGATGATTAATTAGAACGGGTGTATACATATTTTAGGCCTTGTTCAGCTGTTGCACTCTGCATGCACTTTACTCAAAACAGATTTTAAAATAGCTTTGCAAAGTGGTTAACCCCTGGTGAAAGCATGTAACTGCATACTGAAATCTCTCTATAGTCTCAATGACCTGAGTCCTCCCTGCTGTGGCTTGTCCAAGAGGTTTGGTGCAATTCCAGTTGACCCAAGTACATATCGTACTTTGAGACAGCTGTGGCTTGGCAGAGGGAGAAGACAAGATGGATGGGTGATTCTGCATTGCTGTGTCCTCAGTTTCTCACTTCTCTCACTTGGATGAAGACTATATGGTCAAATTTGACATGTACATGTCCCTTTTTAGCTTCAGAAAATAACAGGTCTTTACTGTTTTGTACAAGTTCAGTTCCTCAGGTTCAGACCTAAGGATGCTTGGGAGTGGTCTTGCACCATTATTGCTAATGTCTTTAGATATTGTTCCTCACTATACGCGTAGTAAATCACAAACTTCTAGAAACCAACCATGTCCTTATAATGCCATCTTTCATGTATTGTATTTTCACCATGCAGTCAGTTGCTGGAAAATGAATGTAAACTAAACTTTAGTTGGTTCCTGTTTGGGCTGTAAATTGTTTTTGGCTGTACACTACAAAAATTCCCAATTATTCTCCATTATCGTAAAGCTAGGGTTAACTACTGCTTTAACTATCTTAACCTCTATTAGTCACACTGCACCTGTAATCCAGTGCATGCTTTTCTAATAAAAAAAACATAACTGTTTCATAAGTGTATTCTTGTTTAGATTCCTGATTATTAAGGATTGATTATGTAACTGATGTCTTAAAGCACTTTTGTAAAATTTTATCAGACACTGCTGTATTGCTGGAGTTTTAAAACCTTATTTATTTACTGTCCACTTTATTAGATATTTTCACCTTATTGATCTACCTTTGTACCTCAACTGTTGCTACACAGTTTGTGTTAGTCATTCTCCAATTTTTCAACAGTGCTCACAGGAGTGATACTACAGGAGGCGTTTAAATCTCCAGCAGCACTGCTGTTTTATTCACTCATATCAGTGCAACACACACTAACTCAAAACCACAACATGAGTGTTACTGCAGTGCTGCGAATGATCCACTGCCCAAACAATACCTGATCTATGATGGTCCTTGCCATTAGAGAACAGAGTAAAGTTAACTAACAAAGTATGTATAGAAACAGTAACTAAAACTGAATTGCAGTGACCGATAAAGCTAAAATAAAGACTAAGCAGAATATAATGAAAAATATAGAATGCCTAAGATTTTTACACAATGCTCTATATCCATCAGTGAAAATGTGTATATGGTCCCCAGCCCTACATTTTCCACTAAACCTAAACACAAGCCTTTTTTTCCCTGAGGGCACAAGGCACCCAGTCACACATCCTGCTGCAAGTCAGGACTGAAGAAAGAAAAAAGGGAAAGAGCCAGAGAGAAGGTGGTGCATCATAAAGAACAAGCAGTAAGAAAGGCATGAAGGAGAGAAAGTAAGGCTGGCCATTTCGTCTAAGCTTAGATGAAAGGTGGTTAGTTGGGGGCAGGCCGGACCACGACTGGTGCGGGCGGTAGCAATGGAGCTAAATGGAGAAAAAGCTGAGCAGTCTGTCTGGCCGCTATAACCAACAATGAGCTGTGTGGAAGAACTTTCTTCGCTCGCCACCAGCTCCTGCATTCCAGGCTAGAGAAAAATGCAGCACTTGACAAGACTGACCAGGGCTTCTGGATTTAGTGTGAGTCATATAGAAATTATTGCCAGTAGCAAACTTCTCAGACATAGTATATTCTACTATATTTGACGTGATGCCATTTCTTTGTTTGAACATGCAACTGTATTACATTTCTTAAAAATAAAAGCTGATGGCAAGGTGAGATGATCAAGAGAAATGTTAAGCTGTACAGATCTTTACCCTAGACTATGGCATGCATGTTGTTAACCTCTGACTTTTCCTCTTGTGACTTAGTCTTTCTTCATGGGATTTCCTCTTCTGCACTATTTAGCCTGATATGATCTATAATCTCTGTAGTGTGTGTGTGTGTGTGTGTGTGTGTGTGTGTCTGTCGGGGGTTTCTAAACTGGCATGGGTGTGCGAAGTGGTCAGTGGTCAGAAGAAGTCTTCCTCAGTCTGCAAACACAGCACGTAGATACAGGGACAAGCAATCAGATAAGTTGCCAGATTCTGAGTGAATGTGTTCACTAAAGAGGATTCTGTCTCTCTGTCGCAGGGACGCTGGAGGTATGGATCCCACAATCGAATACGTTAAGGTAAGAAAATCATATTACGCTATGTGTCATGATTGTTGGGATGTTTCTGTTAAATTAACCTTTCGTGGCACTGTAAAATGCTGAGGACTGCTTCAAATCAGTTCAAACATCAGCAGACGTCTTGAGATGCTTATGTGGTTCCAGGTAGGGTTAGTGTAATTACTCTGAACCCTCAGAACTCTGAACTCAGTGTGTATAGGTCTGTAGTGGTGAAATTAATGGTGTAAAAGAATAACTCAACAGGGAGAAAATACCTAAGCAGAAGCTAGGTCCATTTTTGTGATATATTGTCCTATATTGTTATTTAAAATAACTTACTTAATAAAATAAATTACTCTATTAATTAACTTACTGTTATGATGTTTTACATTATTCTACAGTAACTCTTTTATTTTATTTAAAGCAAAAACAAACAAACAAAATTTGAAAATGATAGTACCTACATTCTGAAGTTGATTACTTTCTTTAAATAATCAAAATAAAAAAAATATTGTTATTTTTTAAAAGCTTTATTGGAGTTATGGTTAGGCTTGTACAAATTATTTTCAGTTGAATTGTGAAAGGTATAGACACTGCATCGTGTAACATGAACCTGCATTTAGTGTAAAGAAAATTAAAAAAAATTGTATTTGGCATTAAAATTAATTATTATAACTTAATGTTTTCTGAGAGGTAACCTTGACACTCATGTCTAATTAATTTATACAAAATTATATGAAAAATATCATAGACTAAAATGTTAAAGGTATAGCATTGTACTTAATATCCATGTTAACAATATTTTTTATGTAGGCAGCAGTTTGACTGAAAAAACTCTACTGCTATTTCGCAGGTTTCTCAGATTCAATATGTTTTTCATTACGACTCATGCATTATAATCATTGTGTAAAGCTAAATATTTACAAAAATCCATACATTTCATACATAATTTATTTTTTATTGTTATTTATTTTTAGAATTTAGGTCTATTTTGGCATTTATGGGGCATTCTGTAACATTCCAAGGTGCTCTTTGGAATATTGTGAAATCATACTGGGATAACAGGGACCACCAGATTTTGCGCAAACAGTCATTACAGCACAAGGTAGAAGATTGGGTTGTATTTGTGTGCATTCGGTTTATATTGAAGACTTTATTTTTAAGTTGGATTCTCTTTCTTGTGCAATAGTCCCATATGTAGCGTTAAGACAAATTAAGCATGTGCACTTCCAAGACTTGAGACTTTTGCTACCAACGATGCTGAAACGGAAGCATTTTTTTGAGCGTTTTTGTGATCCAGATCTCCTGAGAGGGGATTTAGGGCACATCCTCTACTGTAATGCTATAATTACAAGGAAATTACGTTCCATATCTAGGAGCAAAGTAATAGCAGAATCAACACTGTATTTAGCATAAGCCGGTAATGTCTATGCAAGAACTGAATGGAGTAACGTTAATTTTTTTTTCATTATTTTTTATTATTTCATCATTGTCTTTTTGTTAATGATATCATAAAAAAATAAGTACACAGATAAACGGTGTGTTTTGAGTGTATTCAGATCTCTATCAGAGCGTCTTCTTCTGGATATGTTTTGTTAATTGTGACATTGTGGAAAAACGGTGGCTGGTTTCACTCCTGTTTTATTACACTGCGAGATCCAGCAAAATTAAATCGTATTACAGAGTAAATGTTCAAGCCGGACAACCAGACTAATGCACAGGGACACCAGTAATCTAATGATGTCCTTATGAAAGTCCTTCATCACACATTTGGTCTCCGGACTGGTATTGTGAACAGCAGAGTGTGTATTGATGGAATCAGGTTTTCCAGGGTGCTTACCTGCAGCTCTGCTTTTCACCCTGATTAAGGCTGTCAGTTCACTCTGTCACCACACATCCAGCTCTGTCAGCCAACCGAGATGTCATCCTTCTTCTTCACATGCATACAGTCCATGACCGATCATCTGAGGGCTCACAGGTCTTTGTGAAGAGTAAATCTTTCACAAGCCTACCTTAGGCATACAGTACAAACACACACCCACTCTTAGTGACTGTATGTCGCTTGCCAGTACTCATAACATTACAACACACAGTGAGTCAGGATAAGGAATACACATAAAAGAATGTGATCTTCCAGGGCTTTTGCTTTCCCAATATTATGAAATAAAAATCATCTACATATCCTTGTCCAAACGGAATAATAGGAGATGTATGAATGTGTGGATGACGGCATTAAGAAATCTGTTAAAAAGTTGAAAAATACATTCTTAGGTGAAATTCATACAAGTTGCTACTTGTGTAGCTACTACAACCAGTGGCACAGGGTACAAGGCAGGAATCAACCCTAGACACTGATCCAATTAATCACAGATCACATGTACACGCACATTCACAGACTCAAACTCACGACGCTTTGTGGGATGATAATAAACATAACATGTCTTTGTGAAAAATAATTGTATATGTTGGTGTTTGATTTTTTTAAACAAATTTTTTTTTGTAATTTCATTCAATATTTTTGTGTAATTCCTACTTTGTTGCTCTTAAGTTGCTCTTGCGGTCTAATTGGTAAAGCAAATGCAACTTTTTATGAGCTTATCACTGAATTAAAAAAAAACTTAAATCTCAAATCCTTTGAATGTGGGATGAAACCACACAGACAGGGGGAGAACATGCAACGTCTTCATGGGCAGTGGCTAGGCCAGGACTCAGACCACTGGTATATCATGCTGGCTATTCAAATGTAAGTTATTTATAAAATTTCACGTGTGAATGGATGTCTCATTGACTCTTGTGCTTTGCCATAATTGAAATGCTTATTAAAACTGTATTGCTTGTACTGAAATTCTTTAGGGTATAATGACATGCAGCAACAAGGTAAAGGAGTGGGGTTAAAGCATTTAATGAATCAATAATGCTTATGAGTTCAACAAACAGCTGTTATGGGATTATATGTTCAAAAATCATGTTCTACAGGTATGCTGTAATATTTAATAGATTGTTTGTTTTATATCTGTCTGTGGGTTAAAGCAAACCTCGGATCATATGTGTGTTAAACTCACCTCTGGACTTAGTTAGTAGTTAGTACAAGAATGATTGGCTAAATGGTGGATTGAATAGATATAGAAATAACTTGCAGCATAGAGATGTTTATAATGTATGATTTTAAACCTTTTTTTGGTTAATAGATAATCTTAGATTAGCTATGCTGTAAACTCACTTGCATTTCATATTTTTCTTTTGTTTTATTTCTACTAAGAAATTAATTTTTTGTCAGTTATACATTTAAAATGTACTGATATATTTTGGGAAATCACAACACAGTAATAATAGTAATCATAATAAATATATACATAAATGATGTCATAGTGGCTAGAGTTGTCGCCTCACAGCATCAGAGATCCCCGCTTTAATCCTTACATTGGACTCAGCCTGTGTCGAGTTGTATGTCTTCCCCATTTCTTCAGATTCAGAAAATTTTATTCATCCCCTAGGGGCAATTGAATTGGGTTTACTCTGGTTTCCTCTCATATTCCAAAGACATGCATTGGTTAAGAGGTTGCTTTAAAGTGGCCCAGTACATGAAGCAGCACATGTTCAATTAGCATCGTTGTACCCTTGCTCTTGTCCTGAATAGCCTCTAAAGGTGATGTAACGTTAAATAAACAAATTAAACTAACAAAACATAAGACATAATAAATACATATAACAAAACAATAATAATAAATAAAGCTCAATTTGATCTCTCTTCTAATACGATATCAGTATCAATAATGTAGCACATTGGGCTGCAGTGTGATAGTATGCACAGTATTGTAAGATTTGCTTATTGTTACTCCCTTAAATTTCATATGAAGGTATTGCACAGCTTTCTACAAAAGTACAAGATTTTAAATGCACCCTTGAAATAAAACAGTGGTTCTGACGGCCCATGTGCTTCCTCTATAATTACATTCCTTCACCTAAATGTACAAAGGACGTACCCATGAGCATTCCATGCCAGGGACAAGCGTTTGCATCTCAAAACACAGTATTAGTTCCTTTTGTTCTGAGAGTGCATATTTGTGGGATAATACCTAATTGAAGGCTTAGACTCATGACTTCCGCTATTTCAAGCCAGCTTCTTGTACCTGGAGCTTTTAAATACCTATACTCTTTATGTGCTTTCCTGGTAAAGGGGGACCTTGATTTGTCTTCATAAGATGCTGTAGGATTTCCTGTGCTCTGTTTAACCAACACTACAGAGATGGTGAAGACTTGATCATGCCTGTTACTTATGGACAAGCTGAAGGAGGAACGACTGAATCTCTTTCTAACTACAGAATATACCCTGGATACATGAAGCCACTTAGGTATCCGTAAGCAGTATAACTTTAACATTGTTTAAGGTCAAGCTGCTACTGTTTTATAATTAAGTTTAAGGTTATTTCTTTTATCCATGCCCAAGCGACTGACTGTATAAAGCTCTTAAAAGCTATTGATGAGTGAAGTAAGAAATATGGAAGCAATACTAAGAAGCAAGCTGGTGAGATGGCCTATGCTTGACTTTAGTGCTGGATTTTTGTGCTGACCAATGCGTCGCTTATGTTTGTGGTTAAAGCTTCAGGAAACAGAATGTGAAATATGCTTGACAACACACTGCATTTTTCCACATTATATATATATATATATATATATTACAGGATATTTCTGTAGGGCATATTTCATTTTGAAATATCCTCTAAATCGAGTCCAATAACAAACCCCCAAAATAAGAGTGAAGAAACAATGATACTTCGTCCTGAACAGTGCAGGAAATGGTGCAGGACCATGAACTGGTGCACATAATCAGTAATGGAGTATGCGACGTAGGGATTGACATGGTGGGAATGATGCTTACTGAGAAATTATTATTGTTTCATGTGCACCTTTATGCCGAAACACATTTCTAGTCCGTGAATCCTGTTCACTGACAATGGCAATAAAGTCGGATTCTGATTCTGATTCTGAAATGAAGTGTGGAATAGACAGTCATGACAAGGTCACTGAAACTGTTGGCTTAAATGTTTGAAACTTAAATAATTGAAGAACAGCACTCACCATTGGATTATGAAATAACCCTATGTGAAAAAACATTATCCAAATAATTTTTGGATCATTAGTCATTTACCAATTAATTTCCTTATGAGCATTTCAACGTCTTAGCTTAAAGCGCATTATAAAATGTCTTTATTAAAGTTCATAGAAAAACTTCTACCTTATTAAAGCAAGATACACAAGATACACAAATCCCTTATTTCCAAGTAATCAAAGATTCTGGTTCCTTGTGGCTGTTAGGTAAGGATTTGGACAATCAGTGCCAAAGCAGACCTAGTCAAAGGTAACTAATTATTAAATAATAATAATAATAATAATAATAATAATAAATAATATTAATAATTATTATTTA
>JAUZSU010173212.1:0-13016 GCA_034780255.1 Parotocinclus maculicauda | reverse complement strand
GATAGGTGTGCCAAGCTTGTGGCATCATATTCAAAAAGACTTGAGGCTGTAGTTGCTGCCAAAGGTGGTTCTACAAAATATTAAGCAAAGGTTGTGAATACTTATGTAAATATGATTTGTTTTTTAATTGTAATACATTTTCAAAACTCTCAAGAAAACTTTTCACATGGTCATAATGGGGTATTTTGTGTAGATTTGAGGAAAGAGATTAATTTAATACAATTTGTAATAAGGCTGTAACGTAAGAAAATGTGGAAAAAGTGAAGCGCTGTGAATACTTTCCGGATGCACTGTATGTAGGTATAAGGCCACAACTGAATAAATCTAGGGTGGCACGGCAAGGCGAACCGGTTACAAATCTTGGGGAGGACCAAGACTAATAAGAGGATCCAAAAACCTTGGGAAGCCTAGATGATCCTTATAAAATGGCATCAGGTTACCTTACTTATGGAACATTCAACTAGCATTTAAATTGTCCATATATATTTATTTCTCAAGAACTTTACTCTCACAAGAAGTTAGTTCAAGTTTATCCTTTTTTTGGCATATTCGTTAGTGTGGCATTCTATTGAGTGCCATTACCTGCTGTGTAGTAGTCTAGCCACTCCATACATTAAGATTAAAGACAAGCTTCAATGCTCTAATGCCACATCAAGTTATTGTTAGATGTGAAAGTCCTACTCCGTGTGAAAATGAGTAGCATAAGAATTATAAACATGAAGTTGGCACAACATTATTTAACTACATCTGATTTCTGAGACATGAACATATAACCTCTGTATTTCCCTTCCCTATCGCTGCATCACAAAACCAATTAAGCATTTCTGAATATATTTATAAAGGTGCTAATCATTTTTGATGCACTTTTAAGTTTCAGCCTTGCATTATAGACCAACCAACAATCCTTCAATTCTGCTTGGTATAGATAATGATAATCCACACACTTAAATGTTTCCGTTTTAACATTTCCACTGCGTGCATCTAGTGAAATTACACAACACCAAAAAAAAAAAAAATAAAAAAATAAAAAAACATTCTACTTCTATATGTAGTTTCTATTTTGGTTTTACAACTAACAAACAATAATTGTTCAAAACACTATCCATTCATTTTCCATGGGCAACAGCAAACAACATCTGCTCAAACTATGAATGTTTTGAACACACCCAGCATGGAGAAAAGTGCCCTTTAGTCACCTCCTTTAATCTTCTTAGAGCACACAATATATACTGCTCACAAAAATTGGGGATATTTTATTATGGAAGATTAAGTTTTGAAGTATCCCCTAATTTTTGTGAACAGTATACTAAAATTTAGAGATTCCCCAGAAGCCAAGAGGACAAACGAGAAACCCATGGGTGAGAATGATTGGTACACTTGCCTTTAATACTTTGTGCAGGCTCTTCTTACAAACATAACACCACTGTGTTGTCAGTTATACAACTTGATTATACTGAGTAATACAAAGCAAATACAGATAAACTCAATACAAATCTCTAGATCCATTAGGATCCTAGGTCTTGTGGACTAGGATGTCAAAAGCTTAATTTCATGGTCACTACTAGAAGATCAAACCATAACCTGGTTGTAGCGTCATGCCAGTGGTTGCCAGATTGTTATGCATTTAGAATTTCCTGGTACATGGTGTCATGCATCCACAAAAGGTTCTCGGGGGCCTCTGGACATGAAACAGCTTCACAACTGATCCTAACAGGGGGAACTACGATATTTTCCATACAAACAGTCATTCTTTATGCCAAGTCCACAGATTAGATAAGATATTATAGATTTCATATATTCACATTTAAATACAAAGTGTTTTGGCAACAGAGAGCTCATAAAACATGGTTCTTCTCAAATTTCCAGTAGTTTTTCGTGAACAAGCAAACTGCAGGCACTCATGTCTGTGGTTACATCGAAAAATCCATCTTCTGGCATGCCTTCCAAAACAGTTCCTTAGCATGTAGTTGCCATATAATTGCATATCAGTGTCCCTACAATTCTACCATATACAAATCACAAAATAGAATTATCCCACAAGCCAGTCTTTTCACTGTGTGCGTGCTGGGGGGGGGTTTACACATTTTTAAAGGTAGGTTTTTTACAGCCATGTTAAACATCTTATTGTCCGAACAGTGAATAGACATTTTCAATTACCAGCGTTTGGCTGTTTGTTTCCTGACCCTGCCTAATTTATGAATTCCACTATAGTACGTTTCATTTGTGCAATTTTGAATTCCCCATGCTTGAGTGAATTTGTACTTTTTTTTAATACACATAGGACTGTGGTGGCCTAGTGGTTAAGGTAGTGGACTGTGGACCAGAAGGTCCAGGGTTCAAATCCCACCCCTGCCATAAATGAGGCCCTTAACCCACAATTGCAAGACCGTATTAATTGTAAATCGCTCTGGATTAAGAGCGTCTGCTAAATGACAATGTAAATTAATGAATGTAAATTTATACCTCCGTAAGAAAAGATTGCAGATTAAACATGAAATCGAAACTTTTTTTGATTATAATTTGATGACAGGAATTAGTATGTTGTACTAACAATGATTTTGAACTTCATGGGTTTATATCTTGTTAAAAGATAATAAAATTATGACATTCAGCTGATGAGGCCTGAATGATATTTCAACTGCTTTAAAATGAAAATTGAACATTCCCTCCAACAGAGTACAGCAGCCACAACTGATTTACCAAAGGTAATGACATATCAACATTTGATTTGACAGAAACATTAAATAAGTTTGAAATTTGTCTATAGTGTTAATCCAGAGGTATGTAACATTTTATATACCTTATATATCTACATGTAAACTATCAGCACATCCCTAGTTACAATAGTTCTGGAGTTCCCTGTTAATACTATAGCTCACTAAAGAACCAAAATCCACAATTAAATGCAATAATGCCATAACAAAGCCATTAAAATAAAAGCCAAAAGGCCATAAACCAACTGTGGCTATATTATCTACTAGTTATATGAATAAAATTTAGAATAACCTTCACCATGGCATCATGGTTTGATTTACTGCTGACAGCCATTACAACAATCCGCATGTTCATTGATTAATTTTCTTATCCGCTTAATCATTTCGTTGTAAACCTGGTGCCTCGCTGGTGACATAGAAACAACCCTGGCTAGGACACCAGCCATTGTACGCTCTCACTCGCACACACAAAGGTCACTTTTGAAACTCCAGTTAACCAAACACGCTAGTCTCTGAAATGTGGGAGGACACTGGAATACCTAAAAAAAAAACCTGCACAGAGACGACATGCAGACACCACATCGGTAGAGCCCATCTCGTAGTTGTGAGGTGATGGTGCTAACCACTGTACTACCATGCCACCCATGCTGCTAGCTAACTAGTTCCTAAATTTTTTAAATGTTAAGAATAATTAAGATCCATTATATATGCTTGATTTTGCTAAGGCAAGCTACCACCTATCTACCATCATAATGTGATCAAGGTGCTTGATGCAATTATATGTGCTTGTCTAGAACAAAAATTTAAAATTCATGAAAAAAATACAGCAATAATATCTGAGTCTTCATTTTATATATAGGTTTATTAGCACTACTTAGCAGTAAACGGAAATGGAAATCTCTTACATGCTGGGTAGGTGTACAGTTTTACACTACTATAATTTTACTAAGAAATTGTATTGTACAACAAACTAGCAACTGTAACTGCAAACGCAACAACTATTGGCTAGAATTTGTCATCAGAAAACACCAGGACAGTTACTAGCAGGAAGCGCCAGACTATAGATAAAAGTACTAAAACCTTTTGAAAGACAATCCTGTGATTAAGAACTACGCAATCTAAATACACCACAAATCTGGAGTGTTGGATTTTGTGTACTGGGGCTAAGACAATATTGTCCTTCAGAATAGATAAAAGATTCCTTCACAAAACTCCCAAGTGAGAACTAAGTCACAAACAATGCTAGAAACACAACAGTTTGTGATTGCTATGACCTGCTTTAACTGTCAGACATTCACTTACCTCCCATTGCATGTGTGGTGGGATATTTCTGATCTGTAGTTTACAGCTCCTGAAAGAGGGAAAATATGAGGCAAATTGAAATGCGGAAATCAATGACAAGCAGCTATTGGACAAAGATGTCACACTGTAAACAACAGTCCACTAGGTGCATTCTAGGAATGATCAAGAGCAAATTAGTTCAGTACGCTTTAAGGGTAGTTTCAAGGAACCCAAGACATCTTGAGTGAGTCACGCTGCAAGCTTTATCTACATATATTTTGAAAATGAAAATCTACATTGAAAACTCAGGTAAAAACATTCTATACTACTCACACAATGTAGGGATATTTCATTACAGGATATTTCTTTTTGAAACATTCCAATAATTTTGTGAGTAGTACTGTTTAACTAAATATTCCACATCAGTTTATCATTCAATCATTTTCTTATCCACTTAACCAACTCAGGGTCACAGGAGAGCCGGTGGCTAGCCAGAGGCACCAGGCACAAGGCAGGAACAAAGCTAGACAGGGCACGGACGGAGACACAGTTCTGATCCCAGAGTGTAGCTATCAGAAGAGGAATAATAATTTAAAAAAATGGTACCTGTTGATACAGAGTACTAATCCAATACCAGTCCTTTAAAAAAATATATTTAAAAAAAAAAAACTCATTGTGGTCTAACACACCATTGTAAACATAGGGACAATGTAAAGGTTTTACTTTATCTGAAATAAGATTTGTTTGCTTCTTAATTTTATTTAACAACATCAGCCTCAATGCCTACATTCACAACAGACAATCGTCATACAAACTGCTTCATACGCAGTCTGTACTCAATAAAAAGTTGCAGTTTTGTAGAAATTGGTGTGTGAAATAAATTTCAGTGGGGTGATGCAAAAGATGTGTACGTGTATTAAGAGTGGTGGGCTCACCACAGAAGGGAGGCACTGCAGAAAAAGTTTGGGAACCACTGGCTTGTGTGTAATACACTGCCTACCTATTCACTGTATTTGTGTTTAACTTTTAACTTCAGAATGACATAACGCTTAGAGTGCTAGAATTAATGAGCTACAACACTGCAGAGGGTGTCTTGCTCTCCATTTAACACAAGTACTCACAAGAAACCCTTTGTTAAGGTTTAACTTGAACAAAGAAACACATGCTTTTTGAGGTCCTTTTTGAAAGTCTTAGTTGCTGATTACGCCATTACTCTAAGTATGTAGGGTTATTAAAGTATGCCATTACAAGATTTTCCAAATAATGGAAACAAGAAATACACACTAGAAAAAAAATTCTTGAATAAGGGAGTTTCATATAATATGATTTAACTAGTACCAGATGGAGATAAGGCAACATGTTTTACATATAAACTTAAAAAAAAAATTCTAATGCAAAAAAAACAAAAAAAGAAACCTCAACATCTGATAATATGACAAAAAGGGCATGTCAGAAACAGAAGAAAAGAATGATCTCACAACAAGAGGTTTTGGCAGAGGATACCAAGTGATTTAGTTTCATGCTTTTTGCCCAATTCATACTTAACACACACAAGGTGTGCAACAGTACTGTGTCATTGTCACAAAATTCTAAACACATTCTCTATTGAGGGCAGGTCAGGACTGCAGGCAGGACAGGATAGTCCAGGACTCGTACCCTCTTCTTCCAAAGCTATGCCTTTGCAACATGTGCAGCACGTGATTTTGCATCATCTTGTTGAAGCATGTATGGGCATCATTGGAAAAGATGTCTTGACGGCAGCATATGTTGCTCTAAATATTCCATGTACTTTCATATTTCAGTTTCCGATTATGCCCTTGCCCTTCACATACAAATTCCTCCAGATTCCTTAAATTGTAAAATATTACACACTGTAGAGGAAGAAATTTATAGCTCTTCCAGTAATAAAGGAACACTGGTTTTAAACATTTATACTTTTCCCATGGATTGTTGTCAATCCTCTGCCCAGCTTTACTCCTCAAAGACTCAGGCTTTCATGGACACCATTACTAGCTCTAAACTGCCATCGCATCACCCATTTTATTTTTCTTATGTGTTGCATGACTGAAATGCAGGAATGGACGTATATTAAGTCAATTTTACATTTGCATTGTTTTTTGCACTGTCCCAACTGTTTTCTGACTTAGAGTTTTATTGAAATTATGAAAAAACAGCAGTTTTCAGACCCACTTTACTAAGGTACTTAAATTTTATCCTAGAATCCTCAGCAGAACTACAGGACAAGCTATGCAAATTCACTACAAGTATGACAATTCCCATAATGCTCCAACATATTTCCAAAATTGCTTGCCGCATTAATGCTTTCAGTCAAAGCCATAAACAACTATATACATTGTTAATGCTATTAATGTAAAAATGTATCTGTTAATTTGTTCTTCATAGGTCGGCCACGATAGAGTAACAACCACTTTATGGTTAAATCACAATGTAGTGTTTAACAGGTTTTTTATACACAGGTGTCCCCCAGTGACTGACAATTCTATGCATGCCCCAGTAGGACAAGTAGTCTAGAAACACTCCTACTTGGGCCTAGCTAAACAATATTTTAAACATGCCTTATATTTAAACTCCCAATTCGCACAAAACAACTTGCATCAGTCACTGCCCCTGATTGATATAGGCATATCTATGGATGTAATTATAGAAACATAACTAAATCAGGGCATATCTACAGCATTAATACATTATTTTATATTAAGTTATTAACAAAAATGTTTCATAGTTCAATATAACCCTGCCAATAAATTAAATAACCATGTATAATTAGTTCTATTTAAACTAAACCATTTAGATAATCAAGAAACAAGACATGCTAATATAAAAAATGTTTTTGATAAAAGTAGTTGGTGTAGTTATCACTGTAGGCTGCTGTAAAGGTTTTAATAGAGCTATAACAGTGAGCAACAAAACTAAAGTATAGCCAAACGGAATCTCTATTCCCCTGTATAACTGCCATGTTTTAGATTTTATTTAAAGAGCTGGGTTTGAGTGGTAGGCTTTACTGTTTTACACTAGAGGGCATGTGTGTCACTCGGGGTAGCCTCCTGTTCTGTAAATTTATATATTTCAGCTGTCTGATTCAGGCAGCTTCACGAGACTCCAAAGTTCACAGACTGTGCATGATTGCACAGTTATCTCTACATTTACTGAATGTACACAAAATGAAGTACAAATCTGTACCACAGCATATCAAGCAGAAGAGAGGCTTTAAGATTGTACATTTATCCAGTCGTGGTTAGGTCACAAATGTTAGTCACTAAATCTGACCGGGCAGTGGGGGAGGGATCAGTTTTAGCTTGTTTACTAGTTGAACTGTCTTACATACTGCCTATTAATGCAAAGTATGGACAGAAACAACAATAAGTCACATTTAGCCCTAAAGGCACATTTTTATCAAAGGCCAGAAGTTAAAAAGCAACAGTTAAAAACAAGTATGAAATATATAACAGCAGCAGAAGTGTACTTGGTTTGTCTAGACTCATGAACAAGAAATTATTCATATAGTTCACCAGATACTTAAAGAAAGCAAACTTCCAATTCAGCATATTGGATAGGTTGGTTTTTTTTTTTTTTACAGGCAGCTCAGATCCTTTAGCCATTACTGGTCTATATACGAGAGTGTACCAAAACACACACACCCCTTGTGGGTTTATTGACTTGCCAAGAAGACACTAAACACTGATACTGGTAAACACTGGTAATGAAGATGCCATGGGCAATTTTTGCATCCAAAACTGAAGCGGCATTTCAGAAATGTTTGGGCACCCTGGGTCAAGGTTTTGCTGGTTTCATAATTGCATAGTTGATAAGCGAGTTTAACAGGGACTAAAAACATTTTATATACTCATTTTATTTTAAACCTATATGAAAAAAAATTTTTTTTTTAAATCCGCGCACCAGTGGTCAAGATCTTAAACCTGATAGTCACTTAAAATGTGCAAATACATAAATTTCTGTTGTTCCATGCTAAGGCTACTAACAACATTTTGAAAGTCAACTAAAATAATTATGCCAAGGGTGCTTAAACTTTTGCAAAGGTGGTGTTAAAATACTACTGGACAACCACAAGTAGCTGATCACTTACTGAACATTTATACAGTTTCTACAGAGAATGCAATTAATTACAAATTAATTTTTTTCTTAAAATGCAAATTACAAATAATTATGCCAAGGGTGCTTAAACTTTTGCAAAGGTAGTGTTAAAATACTTCTGGACAACCACAATTAGCTGATCACTTACGGAACATTTATACAGTTTCTACTGAGTATGCAATTAATTACAAATTAATTTTTCTCTTAAAATGCACTGCAAAGAAAGAAATGCAAAAACAGAAGACATTAAATCTAAATTTTTTAATTAAATCTCACTTGCACCATAATCCCTCATAATAGACGCCCCATATATTCACCAAACCAAAATTAAGAAAATGTAGTCGCCCTCGTACTCCTAACCTTCTAATAAAATTCTCTTTCTCCCTTCGAAGGAAACAAGTAGGAATGCCGTGCTTTTCCGGCCCTGGCCTGCATTACAGTCGGAATGCATTACGGAATGTTCTTCTCTGGTGGATCAACCTATAGGAGCGATTGGGGGAAGTGTATGTAAGGTGGAAGGGGAGTTCTCAGTGCCCCATTTCAGTGCAAGAGAGCCCCATTCTGCCCCAGGGTGGGGCTTGGTTACTATAGTGACAGGTTAGCCTACAGACAGGAATTGTGTTTTTTGAGGATGTGACCGCTTCCTACACAACGAAGAAAAAAAAGCTCATCTTTATGGACGTTTAAATACAAAGGCCATTTTACACTGCCACGTGTGCACAGAATCGTAAAATAACTAATTCACACCACTAGTCTTAAATCCACAGAAATTACTAGAGCATAGTTTGCATGATTCTCTGAACAGTAACTCAATGTTTTATAATAAGCTCATAAATAATCCAGCAAAAACTATTAATACGTCACCATGCAGTATTACGAATTATAAAACAATACACCACATTAATGACACCATTCATTTAGCTCTTAATCTATGACAAAATATGATTCAGGCTTAATCATTATTCGGTAGTAGTTTTAAATGATTAATCTCAAGTTCATTTTCATATCCTACGAGACACTCTTACAACTTGTAACCAACAAACTTCTCCGAATATCCTCACCCATAGCTGTCAGGTTGACAAATTCATTCTTGCCAGGGCTACACTGAAAACCAATTCATCACTGAAACTAACTGTTAATAGGGTTGGCATAATGTTGCCATTCCTTAAATATACGCATCTAAAAGGCATGACCAACATTACAATAGCAAACACCTCTAATCAAATAAAGTGGTAAAGATTTCGTAAGAATCTGGATCTACTTACAAAAGGCTTTCTTCGTGCAGTGCTGTTGAGGCCCCATTTCATGTCCCTTACTCCCCAACCCCCCACACACAGTGCAAGATCTCAGCAAAACAGTCGTTTAATACACCCAAGAGGAGCAAGCAAAAAGGAAAAAAACATTGCTGTTAAGTCTCAAGTAATATTATAGCTTAAGCAGACAGACGATCGCACACACGTCATGACCTTTGCTCTTATTCTCCAATTATGAAATCCAACAGAATATTGTTCACAAACCAGTATTTCAGCCCCAATTTATATGTACGGAATGTCATACAGATCACATTCTACACACAATCACGGGCTGTATCATGATGTGTGCGCACACGTTTGGCAGAGCGGATAAATCCTTCAGCTCTAACTGGATGGGTTGTTGCAGGTTTCCCAACGTGCACTTTCCTTTGCTCTAGTCCAATTGGCTAATGGTTCAAACCCACTTTTGTTAAAAAAAAAAAAATCTCCCCCTCAAAATAATTTTTTGTAATTTCACATCTGATAACGATACAATATGCTTGTCATAACTTATTAGCAGAATGGATTTAAGTATACAATCAGGCAGTGTAAGTTTACTGCAATCTATGCAAATTCCTCCTTTTTATTTTAGTTACATTTTGCACCCCCCCGACGAATCATGACAAGCAAAATTTACAATTTCCATCAGTTTTGTTCACCATGCCAAAACAAAATGCAAGCAATGGGCAGCTAATTTCAAATATGTATGAGGTGTATAATTACCAAACATAATAGTTCAATAATAATTTATGCTTACAAAAAACATTATCCAAAACAGATGCAGAGAGAAACATCAGCAAGCTAACACACCGTCACTTGGTCATTTCTTGTGAGTAAGATGGGAATGAAAATTAAGTTTACCACACAGAGTGTGACCATTTCAATTTACGTTTGACATTTGTATAACTACATGTACATTTTTTAAAACCCCAATAGGATCGTCATACAAAGCACATCCTGAGTGTGCACGCACACAAGAGTCATGGCTTCGCATGTGCATGTGTGGCAGAGTGGGCAGGCCCTATGAATCTCACTGCCTGGAATGCTGCACATTTCCCAGCATGCACCCCTCTTTACTTTAGTCCTATTGGCTGCTGGATCAAACCCACTTTTGCATTTATGACCTCTGACACTTAGATTAGCCTCCATTGAGCTTAGCACAGTCAACACCAAGTAGCGCCTGTCCTAGTGGTTTGATTTCTGTTAAAAGAACAGATTTTATTAATTTGACACTGAAGGTACATATTGAATGACAATAAAAAAAACAGCCCTGCACTGATATTAAGGATTTTAACTGTAAATTTCCCCACTGCAGGACTATTAAAGGATTAGCTTAAATACATTATATACACTCCCACATTAACCATCTATCTCATAAAAAGGGGATACCCCAAAAATGAAATCTCTATATGCATGAATCCACACACACACAAACAAAACTGAAAACTGCGAAGATATATATACACACTGCGTTTATCAGCGCTATTAGCATGGTATTGTTAAAGACACAAATTTTCAATAACTACACATGTTAAAAACGCAGATCTGACCGTCCTTCTCTCTGTAATGGCGAGGTAAAATTTAAAAGCAGCACACGACGTCAACTTAATTCCGCCATTGCCTTCTCTCACGTTCATGCTGAGCTAAATCTTGCCACTGCGTGTTACTGTTTAAATGGACAGTGGTGCTTTTGGACCCATGTCAGTGAATCGTGGACTGTGGGCCCCTGACTCACAATAGCTGCTCTTCGTAACCATGTCTTTAAGGAACTCACAATGCGCATGAGCAGAAAGAGGAACGGAAGCGCGAGGCGGCACGAGGGAAGAGCAGTTCCCTTGAATGGGCAGCATAGGAAAAAACGTGGCCTTGCGGCCTAACACTACTCACAAAACTTGGTGAAATATCCCCTAATTTTTGTGAGCAGTACATTTTTTTACCCAAGATTGTACATACACCTTATTCAATGTGTGGAGCAATTCTACAGCCTTTACTGGAGTGAAAGGAGTTGGCTCTTAATTAAGCGAATAGCTTTTCCGTCACGTGTGTTAAAATCACGAATAGTACATTTCAAATCAAAACAGTCATTAATAGGCTACAAAAGCTGACATATTGTTCGGACTGATTTCAGAAGCAATAGAAAATCAATCCAGCCACACTTAGGAAAACAACTACCACAATGAGAAACTAAACATAGCGAATAATGCGTTGATGACGTGCAAGACTGCAGAGAGACATACAGATTCATCACCACACGAGAGAGAGATTAAATCCTACCAAGATAAGAAATCATTCAGGCTCATCATTTAAAAAGGACGCGGTTACTAGGGCAAGAGGCGAAACAATATAATGAACCATAGGTTAAAGTAGTGAACTTTGTTACCTCTGTCGTTTGGGGACTGAATGTTCCACCTCTAGGAGTTTTCCATGAAGTTCTACTTTACCTGTAAAAAAAATACATTTCAGTCAAAATCGAATGGCGGACAAAACCCATAATTTTACTGGGTTAGCACTATTACATAAAGGGGTGATGGTTAAAAAACAAATTATTTATTTTTTATTTTTTTTAAATCCTTTAATAAATGTTATTTCCACCTCATTTGCAAAATACGCTTAAAAATCACAATTCGTGCATTGAGCTGAAAAAAGAAAGCAATAAGATGCACGCTAGCTGCTAGAGGTGAAACATGGAAGGCGAAGTTTTGAGCAGGCCTCAATCGAACACAGCCAAGACCTGGCTCGCTGAAGAAATAAGTGCAGAAATCTCTTCACACGTTATGACAAAATCTCATAAGTGTCTGGTGTATAATTTAATAGCCCTGGTTTTAAAAGAAACCCTAATGAATGGCTTCCACGCCAACAACTCAACCAAATCCAACCACCTGGCGGGTCAGTGCTAATGACAGCGACAAACTGAAATCACCTTGTCACTATAAAGCCGGGTTTCTACCCAAATAATCTAGTTTGTTGTACTTGCAGTATACCAAGTGATTATAAAGTGCTAAAAAATGCCCACAGAACGTGAACAGGAGTTGTTCTAGTTACGCCACTAGATAACGTTGCTTGGCTCGTCAACTGAAACCGATTTCACTATCATATGAACGGTGTTGCATGTGTTCACTGATCAGATTTAATATATGCATCAACTCAGGACTAGATGATAAACAACTGCATACATGCCTGGGTTTATTTTTCCTTCTCATATTAGAGACTACAAAAGCACGTTGCGCCGCCTTTATGTGTGTGCACATTTCTGGGGGATACCGGGTCCCAAAATGAACCCAGGTCTCTCCATTCTCACCTGAAAGGGTGTCGATGGCCTTCATAGCTATCTTCTCGTCGGGGCAGTCCACGAACGCGTAGCCACTTTTAATTAGAAAAGGCGCGCTGAACGGTATCTTCCACTGTTCAAAGATAGTTTCCAAGTCGAGCGCGCTCGTCTGCTCGCTAACGTTACCGATGTACAGTTTGTTCATTTTGCCGGGAAAAAGGGGAAAAAAAGCATAGAAAGCGCGACCGCGTTTGCAAGAGAGCGCAGCCCTTTTAATCGCGTCCTTCGGTTGGACAGCGTTGGAGAGAGAGCAGCGCACTATCTATCAGTCGGGGCGGGCGTATTCTC
>JAUZSU010173201.1:0-13018 GCA_034780255.1 Parotocinclus maculicauda | reverse complement strand
ACTGTGGTAGCCTAGCGGTTAAAGTACTGTCCTCTGGACCTGAAGGTCCAGGGTTCAAATACCACCTCTGACAAGCTGCCACAGGTGGGCCCTTGAGCAAGGCCTCTAACCCACAATTGCTTGGATTGTAAGATCGTATAAGTTGTAAGTCGCTCTGGATAAGGGTGTCTGCTAAATGCCGTAAATGTAAATGTAAATGTAAATGTGACTGGCAAGAGGCACGAGTCTGAGGTACCTGCAGAATAGCAGAGTGAGAATGACTTACCCATGACCCTTCTGCTTCTTATGCTCCCACATGCTTGTCAGTAACACTGCCTCTGTGCTAAAAAAAACCCCATAACGCTTAGCTGTTGCCTGAACATGAATATCACACAACCAAATTATAGAAAAATGGCTCAGAGAACAAAATGCTGCTTGCATGGAATTTAATTGCACAACGACAATAAGATACTAGTATCTTACAGTAAAATACTTTTGTGGTCATTCTTAAAGCATGTAGTTACCACACCTAAAACAATTCTTGTAACAGTTTGAGACATTGATATACAAAGAGAATGTAAGTAATGTGAAAAGGTATCAGTGATACTGTGATAATGTGGTACTCCGAGGCATTGATGTAATACTGCAAATAGGATTGGCTCATCAGTATTTAAAGAACCACAAGACAGCATCAAAGAGCCCATCTAATGTGTGTGGGTGTGCATGCATGTGCATGTACTAATATGCAAATCAAAGTCCCATGGGAAAGGTTTCATGAACAGGATTCGCCCAATCTCTTCCCTCGAGGGAATGATTTGTGTTTACACTGAAAATGTCCTTTACTTAAACAAATTAGGGACAACACCTGGAATACCTTTTTAAAAAGTGTTTAAATGCCAGTTGTTCGAAAATTGGTTCATCGTTGTTCTTATGCAAAATACGATAAAACTGAGAAAACTGACGATCCTTGACTTTAAGCTTAATAGTGCAAAACCATTGTATAGTTCAGACTAAGCTTCTTTTCTCATGAGTATATATTAAAGTAAGTAAATATCTTAAATTGCATCAAGTAATCTATTAATTTGATAAATTACAAGATTGATGAACTGATCATGAATCTTCATTCTGTTCTACAAAGAAAGAATCGCAACTTCAATGCCAGTCCCTGTTGGTGATTGTCCAGCCACGTATTTATTATATTTCTATAGAGAAATAGATTCCATTGTGCTGAATGTGCATGCTCTTCTTTTTCTTTTTTTGAATGATCAGTTTCAGCCTGCAGGGAAACACTCTGTTCTCTGCTGAGCCTGTCTGACTTGTCTTACCAGCTCTCTTCCCAGAGGAACTGGTTCCTGCTCCCAAACTTCTGTCTATGGAAAAGTGTCCTGTCCCACCCAGAGAGGAGCCACATTGTTCAACAAAGTGTGGGAAGAGCACATTCTTCCTGTAACTGTTAAAAAAAATCTCTTTTAAAATCTCCTTGCTTAGTGTTTTAATTATGTATGGTTTTGGCTTAATACTATTAATGTAACTACAGCTTTAATAGTTACAGTAATTGTGAAGAGTATATTTTTATCAATGGTTAATCTTTTTTTATTTATTTAAAAAACTTTTGCATGATACAGTTTACTGCGTTTGCATGATCTCGGAATGGATTAAGGGTGCATAGTGCTTCTCACGGGACTAGAATTTATGGCAAAGTGGACCAACATGGATGCAAATCTAAACTGTTTTTACCATTTCTGTTTTTAAGGCATTTGTGACTCAGGTTGCTGGTCAATATGTGTTCATAGATACAGGTTTTGTTGAAATGAAATACTGAATACTCTCCTAATGTGCTACACAGTGTTGTGGGCACTGAAGCGCAATTACCTTACTGTCTTGTAGGATGGATTATGCCATGTAGGATGCTCTTGGTACCATGCTGCAAAAGGTGGCTCGATCAGCATGTCACCTGCTTATGTTTGACATACTGGAAATAATCCTGTTGTTTGCATACTGCTTTTTGATAGGGTTTAACATGAATGTTTTGCAGAGTATTCCCTTTCAAACACAGTCAGTGATGCAGTTAAATGTGCCAGTGAGCAAACTCACATTGAAATGAATACGAATTGAAGCTTACCACTAGCTCCTGTCCTCATAATACCGCCATTGTACAAACCACAGTGAGAAGAAATTATAAGATTAGAGGCTGGGTTAATTATATGGTGAATGGGACATAACACTCAAAAGTCTTTTTAATTATTATTTATTACATATTTTGAGTCATTTTTTTACTTAGGCATGAACTGCTATTGACACTGATGCAATTTATCCCCAAACAAACAGCAATAAATCATGAATGCAAGATATATAACCAAAAGCATAACAAAAGTAAAACATATCTACACTCTCAGAATCTTTTTTTTTACAATTTCCTTGCTATTTACATTTCTGTCTTTCTTGTGTTAGCACTGAGGGTGCACACCCTCATGTAGAGAAAATCTCACATTCATTTAACACCCTTGCTTTTCCCTAAATATGTGTGAACAACTGTATTTGACTGTGGGAGAATGGTGAATGAAAGTTTAGAGCCCTGAGCAAAACATTTATTTCGCTAGTTTCTAGGCCCTTGACTTGCCTGTTTGTAGTAAATACATGCCTCTCAGCTCTTTTCTGTGTTCCTTTCCCAGATTTCCAAACAGCCGCCGGGATGGCTGCGGCTGATTTCTGTGTGAAGTGTGTGGGAGCTGGCTGGATGCCCGGTATCACATGACAGCGATCTGAAAAAGAGTGCTGAGAAATATGGGAGGGGATTTAAGGTTCATCTCTGTTCCTAAGAACTGTCCTCTGATCAGGCTTGGTTTCAATACCTCACACGTTCTGCCCTGCTGAATGGAGCATAGCAGGTAGCAGACCAGTGTTATGGTGAAGGATTTGGATGATCTGAGTATAAAGTGCCTTTTTGTTAATTTGCTATCTGTTGTTCCAAGACTAAAATCCATGTGTCTACCTTAAATACAATAACCTTTTAATCATAGCTCTAAACTTATGGTGTCTTAATGAGATGAGAAGAGAAGAGAAGACAGGACAGTATTATGATTAATTGATGAGTTATTTAATGTTACCTGTCCACTTTCAATTCGCATTAGTATTACTCTAGATAGGCAATAACATTTCATGCAAAAAAAGTCTCCATGCAACTGTTTAACAATTGCTTGTTTTGCAAGAAATAAACCATTTCCATTTAATCACATGGCATGATATTTAGCTTAGCTTGATAGACAAGGCCATGCCAAATTAAGAATATATAACTAAAGTGCACAAAATTCACACTGGCCAACCTGTACTTGTAGTCCAGATTTGCTGTACTCACCGAGTCTACATTTAGATATATTATTAGTCATGTTTGGTGTTATTGGTGAATGCAATAACACAGTTTATAAAGATTATATTTTTAATTAGCGTTTGATAATACCTGTGAAAACATTCACTTTACTTTTAATTACAGATATTTGAATATAAAATCATTGTGGATATAATTTCACTTGGCAAATGTTCTTCATGTCTTGAGAATTATTTTCCAGACACATACACCAATTTAAAATCATCTTACTTGGTTGAGAGACTGTTTAATGTTTCCCCTGCCATTTAACAATGGTAATTGTGTTGCTATGCCTGTGGGAAACTCAGTCTAGTTTGGTTTCAAAATGTAAGTAAGAGCTTTCTCTACTAGGATAAGTCAAACAATGAGGAGGATAATTAGAAAAGAGAACAGTAAACACACATGTCTTGGCACTTTTATTGAAAAGATAAAGGGTCCTTTATGTGATGATATGCAGAGGGGACTAGTTTCCATCATTGCATATACCAATGACAGTTGAGGGGTCTGGGGCATGGCAGAAATCTGGGGGGGCATAGTCCACCCCCCTGATCCTGTCCATGCAGGATGTCTTCCAGTCAATCTGAATTTCATACAGACACATAGTTGTCTGTGTCTGGGAAAAAGGAGGCAGCACAGGAGACAAAGTCAGTAAGTTGAAAATCTGTTGAAATGTTTATGGCTGTTTTCCAAACATCTGTGTTCGTATGCAATAGCATAGCACCAGGACCCCCTCCAGGCTCTGAATGAAGCACTGTCACCTGTGGAAGGTATGCATTCACCTGCATCGCATGAAACCTGATATAGACACCCCCTTCCCAACCATTTTAAAGCTTAGGTAAAATGAGAAAATATGTAAATTACATGACAGATGGTAAATGCATTATTATTATTATTATTATTATTGTTGTTGTTGTTGTTGATAATTATAATAATATTCATCATCATCATCACCATTATACAACATAGGTCAGTCTCTTCTTGGGTTTAATCAGGCATATTGACATAATACTTCACTACTCCAGTCTCTTAATCTCCATGCAAAAAGGAATTAGGAAGGATTATGCCTAGGTTAAATTGGTTTAGGCACAGACCTGGCAGTACTGCATGTTATAGCATCAGCATGATTCCTCTTTAGCTGTACCACAGTAACAAGGAAAATTGATTTGGAATCATTAATTGCCATTATTTTTACTGTATCTATAACTTGTGTATTATACACCACTCACAAAAATAGGGGATATTTAATTATGGGATATTTTATTTTGAGGTATCCCCTAGTTTTTGTGAGCAGTATATTTAACCATATGTTAGCTGTCTATCAGCTCTGGGCATATTTAGACAGCATAGCACCTCAAATGTGTTAGGGTTCCTACCTTTCGCCCCAGAGCGTTCGGCCTTCCTCGCCGGTGGCCATTACAGAGCAATCGGTGAGGCGGCTTATATCCAGTGACCAATTAACGACCTGATTACGAACAGCTGCTTCTCCTGCTATTTAGGTGTGGGTTCTAGCACTGTTCGTTGCCAGGTCGTCTCCACTCGATACATGTGCCACCGGCGCGCTCGCGCACTTACGTGCACCTTTAGGGTTAGTTGGTTACGTCCCGGGGCTTTTAGTGCTGACGGACGCGTACTGGGGGAGTGTTTTAGGGGCACTTTGAGGGTCTCCCGTTCTGTTCTGCTCCTCGCACGCCAGAGCTCATGCTCTTCCGTCGTCGGCTCCCCATCGAGCCTCACTCCAGCCGGCTGTTCGCCCTGAATGGGACCCTGGCTCCGCTTACTCGCGCCGTACGTGCGCCCGAGCACATAATCACCCCCTGGTGCTTCGGCGCCTTCTGCGACTTATTCGCACTCGCGCTAATTGCGCACCCGAGCTCATATGCTCGCCTTTTGGCACTTTGGCGTCTTTCGCGATTTATTTGCGCCCGCGCTATGTGCGCGCCCGAGCTCACGCTCGCCCTCTGGTGTTCTGACTACCTCCGTGCCTCGCCACTTGGGAGATGTCCCAAATCGTGCTCTCTGCACACCTGCCCTGTTGGCGCTTTGGCGTCCCCTCGCGATCGGATCGCGTGTTGGTCCCAGTCGGGACGCAACACAGCGCCATTTCATCCTTTTTTCATCGTTTTTTTGTGTTTCGCTCCGCTCTTAGTTCCCCTTTAAGTTTTTCTATATAATTTCCCCATTATTATTATACGTCGTGGGATCCCGTCACTCCTGCATCCTTGGGTCCTACCACAAATCATAACAAAATAGTTTCTCAATGTACAATAAATGCTGCAAGAACAGTTTTGTTAACTTTTCCAACGCCCTGTGCTTTTTAGTTCCAGACCAGAGGTAGCAACTTGCTTCTTGTGCAAGCTTTTACAGAATAACCCTTAAAAGTCAGACTTTACTATATATCCAAAGCTATACAAGAGGGTTGCTGTGTGTCCTGGCTCAACCTTGCCTTTCGGAATAGCAAAACTGCCCACAAGCAGCCCCACTGTTGGTCTTTTATTAATCTCTCAATAAGATGTACCACATATTACATACAAGGCTGAAAATAGCCTCTTTAATTTGTATTCTTGGTTTGGTTTTATGTGGCTTAAAAGGTCTAGCTTTGCCTTTAAAGCATTGCATTGCATTTATTCATCTGCCATACATACATTTGTCAAAATTGAGATGTAAATGTTGAGACAGTATGGAAAATGCATCTAAAATACACTGTGTCTTACATTTACTTTGAATTTACTTTTATTGCAGACAGTATAAACCTGTGGTATTTAGTTATGTCTGGTCATCTTCATTTTATTTGTTAATAAACACCCATTTCTGCATTTCAGGTCTGCAACACATTCCAAAAAGGTTGGGATGGGCGGTTAAGAGCTAGAAATGAATTAAAAAATAATTATGTGATTTCAAACAGGTGATGTCAACAGGTGATTTAGCTAAACGCAAATAATTTTCAGTCCCTCAACCGCACTGCATCAATAATCACCAGTCAACAATAGCTCATATAACCACATCGGCAAGAAATATAACCACACTGACAAACCTTTATCTAGCACTACAATAAGGACTTAGGTTAATGCTACAAATCCTTAGTGTGCTTAAATGAAGCATCATGTTAACCATATCCTGAAGCAGGTACGACTTATCTGGGCCCAGAGGCATCTATGATGGAACATCACACAGTGGAAATGTGTATTGTGGTCAAATAAATCAAAATTACATACCTTTACTGCAAAAAATGGATGTCGTGTGCTCCGGATCGAAGACGACATTATCAACAACAAGTCCAAAAGCCAGGGTCTGTCATGTCAGTGCCCTTGACAAAGGTCATATACACTTCTGTGATGGCAGCATTAATGCAGAAAAGTACATCGAGATCTTAGAGCAACATATACTCCCTTCAAGATTTTTTTTTAGCGACGTCCATTCATTTTTCAACAAGACAATGCAAAACCACATGCTGCACATATTACAAAAGCATGGCTGTGGAAGTAGAGGGTATGGGTACTAGACTGGCCTGTCTGCTGTCCTGATCTGTTCCCAACAGAGAATGTGTGGAGAATTTTAAAATGCAACAATGACAACCTGTAATGTTATACAGATTAAGAGGTGTGAGCAGGAAAATATGTGACGAAATAACACCAAACTGCTTGATATCCTCTGTACCACATCTTTTAAGTGTGGGTAAAAAGGTATGGAAACATTACAATGTGATAAATACTCTACTATTCCAATTTTATTTGGAATGTGTTGCTGGCCTGAAATGCCGGATGTTTATTAACAAATTAAGTGAAGTTGATTAGACAAAACATGAAATATGTCAAAATATGTCATGAACATATAAAAGTCATTGTAAAAAACATTGTATGTATTTTCCATACAGTCCCAAGTTTTTGTATAACCAAAGGGTTATGGGGCCTGATTCATTATGTAGTCACATAATTGTGATTTTGTTGGAAGTTACCTGAATCTAAAGAGTCCTTCACACCTCCACTTTACCCAGCAAGTTGCTGGTAATTATTTGGGTAAAGGTTAAGTGTGATGTTACCCCAGAACTGAAACCCTAGATCAAGGCCTAATAAAATTAGGAAGAATAAACACTGCAATAGGAAAATCAGAAATACAAACAGCATATAACATTTTTCTTTTGACTAACCATACATGTATGTGTTTAGCTACATAATACATGCAAACCAGTAGAGAGAGCACAATGCTTTGCCTAATGCTCCGCAGGGATTCTCCAGGTCCAGGCATTCATGTGGACATATTTTGCGACACAACAACTAAGTAAACAGTATAATGCACCAAGTAGTTTTAATGTATTTGTTATTTGGTGTACATACAAAGAACTTGAGAAATCAGCTTACTTAATTTTCAAATGTTTTCAACTTTTACTTTCATGCCTTTTGTCAAACCTGAGCCTATTAGGTTTGAACCATTTAGGTAGAATTGTCCGTACAAGTTTATTGAGACATCTATATATTGACCGATCATTGCAGCTATTGGACACATTGCATAATGAACTCTCAAACACTTCAGAGGCATATTCCGCCCAACCGTGAGAGTTTTGTTTTGTGTATGACATCATGTTCATTGTAAATTTATAAATAGGACTAACGACTGTTTTAAAAAGCTGCATGAAAAGCTGCAAGTGTGAATAATACTAAGCTGGGACATTATGAAAAATAGTTACCCAGTAATTAGCTGGATTTTGGAGGGCTAAAGGGGCTTAGTTGAAGGTAGTTAGCATTCAGCGTTAGATATCCCTAATTGACAGCCCACCCCCCCCAAAAAAAACAAAAAAACATACAAGTACTTACTAAGATAGAGAGGCTGATTACTGTTCTAAGAAGGGATGCTTTTGGAACAGACATGTGAAAATGGGTTCGCTCTCATTTCCTTATTCCAGGCCTGGAGCAACTGCATCAACCTTATATGTTTATAATTTACATATGCATCATTTAGCAAACGATCCAAATCGACTTACAATTAATACAGTCTTACAATCCGAACAATTGTGGGTTAAGGGCCTTGCTCAGGGACATAAACTGTGGCAGAGGTGGGATTTGAACCACCTTTGGACCTTTACTGGTCCATTGTCCAGTACCTTAACCACTAGGCCACCACAGTCCCACTATGCATTACGTTGACAGTCCCTGGAATTTAAAAGCAATTCCTTGACAAAATTGTTTTCTCTTAGTAAGTTATGTAAACCATGGCACCGTTTAAATTTGAGTTGGTGGGGAAAAGGAGGAAACCACTACCTTTCATCCAGCAAGTGTATTCTTATTTCATACAAATGGGAGTTTTACTGTTGCCGACACAGATGCAGTAACGCTTTGCTTGGTGCTAGTGGACACGCTGTGTTTGAACTGTGGCGACAGCATGCAGGTTTGATTCTGAAAGATTGTCCCATCTAGACAAATAAATCGAATCGCATTAGAAAAACAAGCCAATTCCAGTGATTAGCAACAAAACAGCAATAGTTATTTTATCCATGTCTGTACTGAAAGTGTGACAATGTTTTATAGTTTGACAGTAATGTAAAGGAGGAAAGCAGTGCATTTTTGATGACCAGTGTCAAAATAACAGAAAACTATCCATCCATTTAAAAGATCTACATCAAAACATCTGCCTCATTAAACTTTGTCTGATTTAATTTACATTTTACTTTAACTATCTGACTTACAGAATGGATTACATTACCTCATGCTAATGCAAATAAGCAATAACCCAAGAACACATTCCAACCAGAACCTGCTGGGATCTAATATGGTATATCATCAAAATGCAAAATCAATATTTTTTAAACATATTTATTTATTATTTTTATATGGAATTGCATTTTCAGCCTTCACTTAAGTCCTGAGTGAAGAGGTAAGGTTGTATTCGGACATCCAGTAGAAGTTTATTCCACTCCCTGGGTGCCAGGCTGGAGTAGAGTCTTGATGCTTGTTTTCCTTTAAACTTGAGTAGAGGATTGAGTTGAGGCAGGTTCATGTCTCTGAGAGTATACATAAATAATATACGATTACAAAATAAATGATAGCATATTAAATTACATATGTTATTTTGAGCTCTGCGGCTAAACACTGATTTTGAGTTCTTTAAATCCATGACGTTATTCCAACCGTCCAAGAGAATTGATCAAACTAGTAGATCAAGCTTCGGGTCTAGCCTGACATGAAGGAAATATATCCAAACTCATAGTTTGCCATAGTAATTGAGCAGGGCTGAACAAAATTCTGTTGTTTAACCAGAATTACATACATTCAAGCCTGTATCAATTAGTCAGGCTTGAGGCATGAGTTGGCTTGTTTCATGGACTAGCCTCTGGTCTGCAAGCACATTTAATTTAGAAACCCTTAAATAAACACAAATGAAACTTGGTTATATACTGGTGGTAATGTTTTGATGACAACAAGCCTAATAGACATGATGCTGGTGTTTTCCTTGAGAGACTAATGTTTGTTATGTTTCTCCCACAGAACTTAGAGATGGCAGTCTGTTTTTATTTTGATATTCTCAGGTTAAGCGGAGACATGCAATGCTGTTGTGTAAACATTCATGTGTGAAAGCGGTCAAAGATGGCTTGACATAATTAATAGGCCAACAGAGAAGCTGCACCTTTGCATGAATCTCAGGCAACCTGAGAGATCCAAGAACAGGTCACATGGGCACATCTTACTCATTCTCGGTCTATCTCTGTTCTCCTTTCTGATTAGGTTATGCAGCCTGTCAGCATATCGCTGCGCTCCAATCACAGACGGTCTTGTGCTATAGTGAGCTCATGCACTTACTCACCCATCACATGAGCTCATCAGGGCATCTCAAATGCACTTTTGCTATTGGATTGCTTGCTACACATTTCCAACAACAGGTTAGTTGCATTTCCAGGAAATCAGGAGAGGAGTAGGAAGTGAATAAGTGCCTATTTGTGTTTTTGAAATTCTGCTGCCTCACTGATGTCAGACTGCTTTTTGTGAAGCTGATCTCAGTGCGAGAAACAACAGTGGAAGCCTGCCAGCACTGGGAGGGGATTACAGTTATTAAGCACTTTGCGGAGAAACACATGACTTCAGGCCAACTTCTATACTGGTTTCATTGTCTTTGCATGAGTCCTTTTGGCTTAGTAGCATTCTATTGTTTGCCCCTCTTCTATCAGAGCCTACCTTCCTTTTATGGTCTTCAATTTAGAGAAGCAGAGCCTTATTGAAGGGGATCCCTGTGGTGGCACATGACTTTTCTGTGATTTTAGCAGCCATGGGGGGAGGGGGGTAAGAGGGAGGATCAGAGGTCAATGGCAAGGTCAGAGAGACACTGGTCATGAGGAGCTGAGTAATAGGCTGACCTCATGAAAAACACAGAGTCTCTTGACCTGGTTGTTTTCGGGCTTCAGATGGCCTTCAGTTGTTGAGTTTGAGCCAAGTCAGGCTGCAATTGTTGAAACCTAATTGCTTTCCTTAATTTGCAACATAGGGGTCTGCAGATGAAACAGCTCTTTATTGATATATTTCGTGATATTCTTTTTGTGGAGTATGAGCTGTTTCCACATCATCAGGCAGAAGAGAAATTGACACACCACAGTGCATTAACAGTGTGTAAGAGTTCATCAGTCCCTTGAGATCATTGCAGAAATGGTTAAGAACTATAGCTGATGGAACAGTCCCCTCTGCATTCTGTCCTTATTTTTTCAAGTTATCTTTCTACTAAAGAAAATGTTTAAACATGCAGTATTTAGAACTCTGCTCTCAGCTTTCATACTTTGACAGGCTTTTTTCCCTCTGTCTTTTCCAAGATGTTCCCCAACTTTCCAACTTTCATCCTAAATTCGTTTAACCAACATTAGGGCAGCAAGATGTAACGAGTGGTGATAACGGTTGCCTCACAAATTAAAAAATGAATCCAAACATGATTATCTTTTATTTGCATACATTTGTAAATGTGAAATACACAGATGCAGAATATTAAGACAAAGTACTCAAAAATCCCTAAATACAAGTCATGTGATTTTCTAAGAAAATACCACACACACTGTTGTACCACACCATGTGTGACAGGAAACACAAGTACTGTCGTAACCCTAACCCAAGGCTCTCTGGTCAGAGTGACACGGCACATCATGAGAAAGCACACGCACAAACAAGTGCAGATTGTCATTCTGCCAACAGAACACTTCTCTTAGCTCATATTATGCTGCAAATCCAAAATCTGTGTTTTACTTGGCTATACAGCCATTAAAACAATTAATGTTTTACACATTTTCATTTAGCATTGTTCCTTATTTGTTGTGCATAATTTAACTGAACCAGGTTTGTGCTAATTAGAATGCACTGACCCAGGGTATTTTGATAAATTGTTTAAAGCTTAATCTTAACACAACTGCAGATCAGGCCATCTTGGCAAATGTGACAATAATAATCTTTTTTTATGTCAGGTTAGGTGTTAAGTCTGTCAGGTGTTCATAACAAGTTACTTAGGTTTGTGGTTTAAGTACTTCCCCTTGGAAACATTACTGATATTTACTGGAATCATATTTGCAGCTGATGGGGTAAGCCCTCTCCTCTGGATACAAAAATCTTTGCCTAATTGACATGAGTTATCATTATCATTATCTATATTGGGAGAAAGAAATGTGGACTCCATGCACCTGTTGAATCATGGCGAATATTTAGCAAACATTTAGATTGTATAACGAACCCTGGCTGTATGCCACACTGAACAGAACCATACATGACACCAAGTGATTCCTACTAGCAATATAAGACTTTAATAAGTCCTTCTGATGCTGTGCAGGGTTACTTCATAGTGATACTTCACTGTCCCAAAAATGACCATGCTATAATTGTGCCATATTGAAAGGCATTAAACTCTCAAGTAAACAGTAACCATTCTGCTGCCAGTATTTGTCTACTCAGATTTCGTAGCTGTATGCTGAATATAATGCAGCACTATATTTGACTAAAATAATAAACGCGCTGCTGTAATTAGGGTTATCCACATAGTCTTGGTAAGGTGTGAAGTGTAAAGGTTAACAATCCTTTATTCTGTAGCTGAAACAGTGTACATTGTTTACAGCTTACCTTGTAGTTCTATTTAACATTTTAACCTTGGTTTTAAATGTGTCCAGATCCATTACCAGTATCCAGTGGGTGCAGGTCCATTGAAGTGCTGATGGTGTCATTGTTACTGCGCTGGGGATGATCTCCTGTCCAGCTTCTCCTCCCTGAGATATAGTCAACTGTGGTAATTAAGGCACTAGTGACACTCATAACGGTGGTGGGATAGCAAATTGCTGTGGCAACCCTTGCTTGTTCTGGTCAGAGTTACATTTACATGTGATGTTTGGTCGCAGTCTAAACAGCTTAAGGGCCTTACTCAAAGAGGGTCAGAGTTGGTAATTGAACCCTTGTTGGTGTCTGAGCCCTGGACTCTGGTTGTTGGTGTCCATGATCCATAGACCAGTACCCTACCTAAAGCCACCACACTCCCACAGGCTCAGGCCGGTTTAACTACTGGGACAACAACAGTGACCCCTACAATGCCCTGCAATCAACTGGCATTCCCTACAGGGTACATGTATGGCTGCAGGTATAGGTACAGTGCTATAGGGACTGTGGTAGCCTAGCGGTTAAGGTACTGGACTCTGGACCAGAAGGTCTAGGGTTCAAATCCCACCTCTGCCAA
>JAUZSU010173190.1:0-13018 GCA_034780255.1 Parotocinclus maculicauda | reverse complement strand
ACCATAACTCTAACCCCACCCTAAATCTATCCCCACCCTAACCCTAAGCCTAACCCCACCCTAAATCTATCCCCACCCTAAATCTATCCCCACCCTAACCCTATCCCCACCCTAACCCTAACCCCACCCTAAATCTATCCCCACCCTAACCCTAACCCCACCCTAACCCTAACCCCACCCTAAAATAAGGAAGGTCATAAGCCAGTGAGGACCACAAACATTACGACCCCATGTCCAGCTAATCCAGGGATCTAATTTTATTTACATTTGTTATTTTTTTTACCTTTTCATTATAATTGAGTCATGTGGTGTTTTTGTTATTTAGTGTTGATCTCACCGTACACATAGAAGACCGACGACCAACCAGAGTACTGTACCAACACACCCGCCAACGGCATGGCGATTACAGCTCCGGCATACGATCCTACACACACACACACACACACACACACAGTGTGTAGTATCAGCTGCCTTCAATATATTTCATTTATTCATTTATCATTTCATATCAGCATCAATGCTCCACTCTTCAAACACACACTGGGACACTTTAGAGACACCAACTGACCTAACACATGTCGTTGGAATGAGCAAGTACCCAGAGATACATGGAGAACATGCCAAATCCACCCAGACACACCTATTTAGAACTTACCACAAAATGCAGTCGTAGCCAATCGACTTCTCTCAAGTGGTGGAGCCCATTTAGCCCAGATCCCATGGCATGCTGGGTAAGACACACCCTAAAACACACACACACACACACACACAATAACACCATAATATAATAATATAATAATAATAAGAGTACATGTTCATATCTTACTAAAATGATTTCTCCTAAATAACCAATATTCCATGTTTTACCTCCACCAGACCCTGCAGCACTCGTACCATGATCACACAGCCGTAATGAACCCGAGCTGCTGCAGGAATCAACATGTTCAACACCGAGGTGGCAACGATCGCAAACCCAAACACCCTACACACACACACACACACACACACACACACACACACACACACAAAGACACGATCAAACAAGGTTCCACTCCAGATAAACTGATTTATTCAGAGCTAAAAATAACAGGTATGGATTTAGAGAAGCTTCAGAAAACGATGAAGATACACTCAGGAGACAGTGGCAGGGAGAAACCCCCTATAGAGGAAGCCATGAGAAACAAATGTCCATCTGTATGAGCTCTTAAACAGCCTCAAATATCCAGAGAGTAAATCACTAAATAAAAAAACAAAAACAAAATAGAAGCCACAAAAGCAAAGAAAAGAAAAAAAATAATAATAATACAATAATAATAATAATAATAATAATACAATAATAATAATAATAATACAATAATAATAATACAATAATAATAATAATAATAATAATAATAATAATAATAATAATAACATTTGAAAATACTAATAAAAAAATATAAATACAATATAAATAAAATTAATAACCACATAATTAATAACCACAAAACAAAATTAAGCTAAAATTAAGCTATAGATAATTTTATAGATTTAAACAGGTTACAAAGTGAATATAGTGAATAATTCGGAGGAGGCGTGTCCTCTCACAGCACACTGTTAACTTATTATAATGGTGGAAATAACTTCCTGTAATGGTCAAGTCTGACTGGACCCAGTCCCTGGCCATCCCAAATCCTCTCCCCAGCAGCACCCAGTACAGGTACGGGTACAGGTACGGGTACAGGTACAGGTACAGGTACAGGTACAGGTACGGGTACAGGTACAGGTACGGGTACAGGTACAGGTACAGGTACAGGTACAGGTACGGGTCAGTGTGGGCCCCACACTCACCTGTTGGCAGCAAACTTCTGACAGATGAAGCCTCCAGGAATCTGAGTGACGATGTATCCCCAAAAAAAAGAGCCGTGGATCAAACCTACAACCTCCGGGTCCCACAGGAACTGGGCTTTCTGACACACACACACACACACACACACACACACACACACACACACACACACACACATTATCATTAACCCCTGATTAAAAGTGGAGGGGGTAATTAAAGGTCATTCAGAACTACATCTCCCCTCATAATTAGAGATTTAAATACACCGTTTGTCACACAGGTAATTCAGATGATAAAATTTCGGATAATTGTTGGACGTGTTCCCACTTTGGTGCCCCTGGTGTTTTAACACTGGCCTGCTGGCCCCGGGAACAGAGCCACGCCCGGGCAAAAGGTCTAACAGAGCGTCTGAATGCCTGTACAATTCGGCTGAATATTGAACCACACACTGACCACGTTGATGGCTTTGTTCCCTCTGTAGGTGGTCTGGTCGTTCACCATGCTCACTATCGCCACCCCTAGGTTGCAGCGTATCCCAAACGAGATGCAGAAGCCCAGGCCGCAGAGGATGGCCATGATGTAGCGGCGCGGTAACCCGAAACAAGTACAGTCTATCACAGGATCCAACTTCTCCTCCACCCGCTGACCTCCATCACACAGCTCCATCCCTCCATCCTCCTCCTGACGCTTCTCCAGCACCCTGACACACACACACACACACACAGACAGATGAACAGAGGTCAGAGCAGGACATCAGCACAGCCTCTACAGGAACAAAATAAAACATGATATTAAAGAGGGTTTAAGATCAGGATCAAACTCTCCTGTGTTTCTGATCTTTTTTTTTTCCAAAACTGGGGTGTAAAATTTTTTTACACATTACAGATCTTTTTAAATCACAAACCTTAACAGGAAGAGACTGCAGATCAGTGCAGAGCTCTGACTCAAATTAAATATTAATACCAATCTGAACATGAATTATTAATTAATCACCAAATCTAATACCACCTTAGAACAGTGTGTTCTTAAAATAGAACACACACACACACACACACACACACACACACACAGCTCAGTAATTAGGATTAAACTCTCAGAATCAGTTACTGTAGGTTTATATTTATGTTGGATTTTTATGCCTTTATGAACAGATATAAAAAAAACTATACTAACATTTAAAACCCATTAAGTGTCAGATGATTTAATTATTTAGTAATTAAATAATTGTTATATTTGGTGCATCTCTTTTGATCAGATGTTAATTACGGGATTGCCGGAATTCACAGGAGGTGCAGTGTGACGTCACAAGGCTGCACGAGATACTGTTATAAATAGCCCCAAGTCAAGATAATCTGGTTAATGTAGAGCTCTCTCCCTCACACACACACACACACACACACACACACACAGTCCTAACGCTTTACCGTACAGAGGAACATAAAATTATACTCACACTTTACAGTTATAATTGTAATAAATCATTACATTTAAGTGTCAGTCAGTACAGATTAGGCAGCACGGTGTGTGTGTGTGTGTGTGTGTTACCGGTGGATCCTCGCGAGTACTTTGGCCGCTTCTGCTTTAAATCGCTCAGGTCGGACCTCCATCCTGACCCTGGCACCCTCTCAGCCTGGCAGTGCCCCCGGACAGAGCACTGTGTGATGCCCTTACTGGTACCCTCACTGTCCTGCACTCCCACACGAGCACGCGCTCCTCTGTCCACTATCCTAATCCAGCCTGAACCATCACGCACCTGCGCACTAACACCCTCACCCTGTGGGATGGTACTACTAACACTATTACTAATAATAATAATTATTATAATTAATGTATAAATTATATTAATAATGATTAATGCATCAACAAAAAATATACTAATTAAATACTCTAACAATAACTATAGCAAAAATATCAATAACTAATAATAATAATATAAATTATTAAGAACTAATGCATAAATAACAATAATAACTAATGTATAAACATTAAGCAATAATTGTAATATTTATTAATTATTATCATCATTAATAACTTACTGACCTGTAGGTGGCGCTTCCTCTGACTTAATAACATCCTATTGAAGAGATTTGGACAGAATCAGAGACACGGACTGAATGGACTGAATGAGGACTTTATTAGTGAGCAGAAGAAGAACAGGTAAGATCATACAATCCTACAGGATCAAAAGTATTTGGACACAGTGATTAGTGGATCTAATCATTACTAAGCTGTTCGGGTACGGATGGAGAAAAGGGCCAGTGGCAGGCTAGGTGAAGTTTTTTTGCAGCTCCTGGGCGGAGATTGTTCTGAGATGGGCGGGGCGAGGTGGGCGGAGTGGAGGGAAAGGTGTAGCGAGAGGAGGAGGAGAGAGCGATGGAGGAAGAGTGATGATGGAGGGAGTGTCTGAGAGAGAACCGTAACACACTCCACCTTTTCCTCCTCTCCTAATTCCTCCTCCATCCGCTTCCTCCATCCATCGAGCACAACCGGCCAGAGCAGAGGGGGGTAAAGCGGCCATGTCCAACGAATCTGAGAGAGAGAGAGAGAGAGAGAGAAAGAGAGAGACAGAGAGAGACAGAGAGAGAGAGACAGAGAGCGTATTAAATTAAACAGAAATGAATGTAGAGAGTTAGAGTTAGTTTTAGAGCTGGGGTGAGTAGACGACATCATTTCAATGCACCAGCTTGACGTTGAACTCTTATCAATTAGAACAGGGCATGAGGAGGAAGGGTGAGGATCAGGATCAGCACCGGTGTTTTATGATGCATGTGTCTCTTTAGATCTTATCTAATGAAAAGCAGTTGCTGTCCAGTTCTCTGTTCTGTCCATTTATCTTCCAACCTTCATAAACAGAGGTTAAAGCAGGTTAGAAAGAGGCCTTACCTGAAGGGAAGTGCTCATTGATGGCCCAGTTGTCCACCTGCAGGGTGGCATTGCCCCCGTTTCGTGTGAATCGTACCACGTGGTACTTGCCATCGTTCACAGGCATGCTGCTCTCCTGCACTATAATATCGACTGTTCCGATGTTAAATGTGACGCCGATTTTGCCTTGTTCCTGAAACAAACAGAGAATAAACCTATTAAAATCAAGACTTTCTCACATCTTGTTACATGGGTTCAGTTGTTAAGGTCATGAGTTATGTCCTGCCAAGATGCCACACGAGTGTAAGATTGGATGAGATTCTGGCTACTACTTAAAGTTTGTGGGTTCAATCCCAGCTGTTCTGTCTCAGGAAGATTTGTAACTGAGTACAGGTGTGCTCTGATAAAAAACTGGGTCTTGCCACAAGAGAGCATAAAAGTGTGATCCGAGCTGCTCTATAAAAAGGCTCTCAGACTACTTTTGGGTAGCGAACCAATTGGTATCTAGGATTGATTGCTAGACGTGGATCTATGACATATTGGCCCACAGCTGGGCCAGTAGGTCCTCCACACTCATAGTTAGCCGAAGTTGGCATCCCAGCAGAGACGGGGATATTTAGTACAAGTCCAATCTGAGTCTCTACGACGAACAACAAATCTGTGTGAGCTGCTCGTGCTTGTCTGTGGATCAACTAATTCTCTACCAGTGGTTTGTCTGGGCCGTCCGGAGACTCTTTACTGTGTGTGTGTGTCCTCACAGAACCACTGGATGTAAAAACGACCATCCCGCTTCTCTCAGTCCACTCTTAAAGTCCATCAGCTGAGCAAATTGTCTGAGTGCACCAAGAGGTACACTACCCAAAAGTAGACATTGAGAAGCAGTTTTACGCCCTCTTGTGGCTAGACTCAGTGTCTACTCAGACCACACCTGTTATTTCTTTTTCCTGCCTGAGACAGAAATGCATGCCGAGTTTTACAGCAATCTGAGTGCATTGTTTTTTCGTTAGTAAGTATTTAAACACACACATAAACTACGAGGAGAAAAGTATTAGGACACCTTCACTTTAGAGTTTTCAATAATAAAAGGTAAAAAAGGATTTTGATAGTACAGGGCACGTCTCTAACCCACACCTCCAAACTCACGAGTCCAGGATTTTACCATTTAAAAACCCCCAACCCTCCGTCTGCACACAGAAACACACAAACATTCATGCAGGGAGATTTTCCTTGCCAGCATCGCCCTAGGCTTGCTCAATTTGGGATTGGATTTTTAAGATCATATAATATCGTAAAACTGCTTTGAAACAATGCACTATTGTAAAAAAAGCGCTAATAAATCTGACTTGACTTGACACACATTAATGTGTGGCTAGTACTACAAATAATTTCAATTTATTAAAGTGCCCTTTGTGTCTGCAATCCATCATCGTGCTTTTGTAATAGTTCGGATCTGGAATGATGGACCGCTGTTGACCCCGTCTGATTAATGATACGAATTCATTAGCGCTCCTGCAGAATCAGGCTCATTGATCTAAATCAATCGCATTAACCAAAACTCAGAGATAAGTAAGGTCGGGGTAAAGTGAAGCTTTTAGGATTTGTTCTTTATGTGGAAACTCATCCTACGTTACACGCTATAAATGAGTCACCAAGAAGAAGGAAAAAGTCAGAGCTTTAATAAGAAGGAATTAAAAAGAGGACAAGAGCAATATAAGTGTGTTCTGCCGTCCATCCCAGCTTCTTCCCAAGCTCTCGTACCTGAGATTTCTGGGTTGCACAGAAATGTTTCATGGTTATGTTAAACCAGATCTGGCATTGTTCAGCATGAAAATGATGACAGGTGATAAGTAGCATCATGGGAGATGTTTATCATCGTACAGCGCATTTATCACTGCGGATCTCCTGCTAGCACATCCAGGTCAGTGCCTTTCAAGTTCGTTTGGAAGACTTTTGAAGAGACAGCGTGGACAGTTTGTGAAATCTTTGGAAAAGGAAGAAGTTACGGATTGCTTTGTCTTACATGCGCTTCCCATAATATGCTTATTCCTATATACTCTTTCTGCCTATTTATTTATTTATTTAAGGACTGCAATAGCCTAGCGGTTAAAGTACTGGACTCTGGATCTCATGGTCCAGGGTTCAAATCCCACCTCTGCTGAAGCTGCCACAGGTGGGTCCTTAAGCAAGGCCCTACAAAACAATTGCTTGAATTTTAAGACTGTATGAGCTGTAAGTGGCTTTAGATAAGAGCGTCTGCTAAATGCTGTTAATGTTAATGCAAGCAAATCTCACTATATAAGTTAAGTACCAATCAATGTTGTAAATATTTAAAAAGAAAGAAAACTATTAATTTAATCATTCTTTCAATTTCTTATCTGCTTAATCCTATTCAGCACCAAACGAAAGACAGCATCTAGCCAGCAACACAGGGCTCAGGGCGCGAACAACCCTAGCCAGGTGCCAATCCATTGCAGAATACACACATACACACATACACACACACACACACACACACGCACACAAACACACACACTAAGGGCACTTTGGAAACACCAGTTAACCTGATGCACATTTTTGGAATGTTGGGAAAACCCAGAGTAAACCAAAGTGGACACGGGGAGGACGTGCACATTCCACAACTGCGACAGGGATATTAGAGCTGTGAGGCAAAAGTGTTAAATTGTGCTAAAAGTGCTAGATTTATTGTATTATATTGTGTGTTTTTTCCTTCTCTAGACATGACACTTCCTAAATGAACCAAACCGTTCGATATCGAACTCATTCATCCACAAATTGTTTTTCTAGTAGCCTTCTAACTTAATTATGTGAGGGACCTGAGAGTAGCCTTTAGGTGCTTAGAAGTTACCCCTGGGTTTCTTTGGGACCTGAACTTCTTTTGCTTTCGGAGTCATCTTTGTTGGTCGATCATTTTTACACCATCTCTCTGACTATGAATTGGTGACATCCACACTCTTTGGAGATGGTTTGGTAACATTTTCTAGCCTGGCTTTGTTAGATTCCTGTTCTTTAACACAAAAGGAGGCCCACGCACACCTGATTGTCATCTCATCAGTTCAAAACGTCTGACTCTAATTTTAAACGCTAATTCTGGAGATACACATACATTCACATGAAGGTAATTTGTTCACGTTTTGTAACATCTGTGTCAAATTTGAACTGGCATTGGAAAGTGAGTGGGAATAAATGGATGTGTCTTGTGATAACAAATAGGAGATGAGTCACGTAAAAGGTGCGATACTTTTTACTAGTTGGTGATAATTAATGTTTTGTAAAATACATTAGAAATAGTTTTATGAGAGATACACCAAGGGTCACGACAGAATGGTTAAGAGAGTGAGCTAAACAACGCTATAAAAATGTCTTAACCCACTTTTACAGTTGATGTTTTAGCAATGGTATTATGACCATATTTAATTATTTCTCCGTTCATTCATTTGAATACAACCACAAAATATGAAGTATTAAAATTAGGAAAAATTGGAAAAATGGGAAAAAATCCATGCTAGTTTTCTATAAGTCAGAATTTAGTGTGAGCTCCCCTCACAATTAAATAATACCAGCATCTGGCAACTTTATCAGGATGCCAAGTTGACCCTTCTAGAGTCTGAATCGTGATCAGGAATGTTCTTTTCGAAAGGGTGCAAAGAAGCCACCATTTTTGGGGACTTTACACTAATTACACAAAACTTTTGTTTTGAGAATGGGTTGCTTTTCCTGTATTTTATGTTTATATCTTTATAAAGAAACAATAATTCTATATTGTCATTACACTATTGCTACCACAACAAATCTAATGGTGGCCTAAGACTTTTGCACTGTATTGTAGATGAGCATAAAATAGTATTAACCCTAGTAAAACGGCATTATTGATGTTCTAAGCTACTTAAATAAAGTTCGCCTACATTTTATAGAACCATCACCCTGTACTATAAAATATTAAAAATACTAAAGTGATTCAAAACTCTAAATAAGCTGGGGGCGAAAGCTGCTTCCTCTGAAACATAAACCTTCCCATGTTCAGTTCTACACTCAGTAAACATTTTTTATCCTGAAAATGCCTGAATGCCTTTTCTGATCACACAAACGCTCTTTTTTCATCTCGTATCAAAGCGATAGCTGTAAGTGCCACACGCTCTGTCCTCGTCCAATTTCTAAAGTTACCTCTGTTCATTCTGAAGCTTCTGCAGAAGTAACTGCTCCTGGCAGCTCATGCATGAAAGGGAAACGCGGGTTAAAAGTGCGCTATATTGAATATCACACGCTGAGTTTAGAGTAAATATTTCATGCACTTGGAGCGTTCTCTGTTTTTCTCAATGCTCGGAGGAATTTGGAGCTGCTGTACTGAGTCACACTGTTCAGTTTCTGTCACTTCGTTCAGGTTGCCATAACAAAATAATTTCTACATTGAAAGAGTAAAAGTCATTTATATATAAAGCATTTTATTCGTACAAATAGCAGGGCTCATTCTGTTTCTAGTTCTAAATTCCTTGCACTGACCCATTCATTATCTTCCGCTTAATCCACACGGGGTCGCAGGCCAGCCGGTGGCCACCCGGCAACTCTGGGCACAAGGGCAAGAAAACCCTAGACGGGTCGCCAATTTATCGTAGGGCACACACACACAGTCACACACTAAGGACTACTTTAGAGACACCAATTAACATTAGCCTGCATGTCATTGGACTGTGGGTAGAAACCGGAGTACCTGGAGTAAACCCACACAGACACGGGGAGGACATGTAGACTCCACACAGAAAGGACCCAAGAAGCTCCACCCTGGGATTGAACTCGGGACCTTCTTGCTGTGAGGCAGCGGTGCTACCCACGAGCCACCGAGCTGACTGTTTCGATGTATTTATTAATATAATTATTAATTAATTAACAATTACATATTACAATACATATAATAATTATTAATTTCCCATTTCCATTCTTCAGTTTTCTTTTGTGATTAATTAAATCCTTTCTTTAGTTTTAGCTCCCCATAATCTTATGGTACTTCTATTACTTATAAACATTTGCTCCTTCTTTAGTTCTATTTATCTTCCTTCTTTGTGTATTTTATTTATGATATTTATATCTTCCTTTATTTATTTATTTATTTATGTTTTTATTCCCTTTATTCATTTAGTCCTAGCTTCCTTTAACCTGTTATTTTCCCTCTATTCCTTTCTTTAGCGTTTCTTTCTTTAATTCTAGTGAATCAGATTGTGTGGTCAGAACGAACTGTCATATAGTTAGAATTCATTTTTTTATTTTTTATTTTTAAATACCCACTTTTCCCCCTGTCTGTCTTCATTTCTACCTTCATTTTCAACTTCCTTTTTCTTTCAAGACTGGCCCAGTTATTCTTCCTCAATTTGCCTTCTCCTTCTCTGTATTGGATATTTATAAGATATATAAAGTTTGTATCCCTATTCCCATTTTCCCTCTTCACTTAATAATCTGTCCTACCTTTATTTCCTTCCTTCTTTCCATTTATGAATCCAGCCACTGCACTTCTGCAGTCTTACCTTCCTTCCATTTGTTATTCCTTATTTCTTTTCTCCCATAATTACTTATCTCATCTTCCTTTACCATATCCTTTAATTTGATCTTCTCTCCATCTGCTTTTTTCATTTTTGTCATCATTTTTATTTATTCAGCATTCTATCTGTCTATCCTGATCTCTAGAGAATTCGTACATCTGCTTTGGTTTCCAGCGTGCAGTGACTGGCACATTCAATTTCTCATTGTTATGTATCTGTTCTGAACGAGGATCTGCTGAAACAACACTTTCCTCATAGCAAGTTTCAAACAATGACATTATGTAAAATTACAGTAGCAACCAAGCAGCAAAATTATTTTTTGAAAAACAAAAGCCATGGTAGGCAATTCGTCTGCTTCAACAAGAAATTTCTAAGGTATATAACACATGGTACTTACACAGTCTTATGCAAAAGTTTGTGCACCCTGGTTAGATTACGTTTTATTTAATGGTTCATTGTGTATATATATATATACAGATATGTATAGTGTTCCCTCGTTTATGGTGGGGGTTACGTTCCAGGACCACCCGCGATAAACAAAAATTCTATATTTATGTAAGTATTTTTACACTATTTTAGCGGTAGAACTTGCAGAACGTTTGGGTAACATCGTAGGGCTTGAATTAATTCAGTCTATAATGAAACTTTCACAAACAGCGAACACAAAACCGCAGATAAAAACTTGTCATGTCGGCAAGTAGCGACTTAGGCGGCCGATGCTCTAGTGTTACTTCTCGTTTTTGGTGAGTATTCATCCACTGAGTAAATAAGCTATTTACTGTAAATCATAATATTTTATGATTTACAACAGTTCTTTATTGTTAGAATTTATATTTTTAATATATTTTTTATACATTTTGTGATTTTTTTTTAAATGTAAAAGTTCAGCAAAAACCGAGGAAACGGCGAAAATCTGCGATATATTTTTTCCATTAATATTTTTTTTAAAACCCCCGATGCACCGAGTCTGCGAAAGGTGAACTGTAAAGTGGCGAGGGAACATCATGAATCATCATTATTATTATTCTGTAAGGATGTGTGTGTACAGGTCTCTGTTTGACGCCCAACTTATGTTTGCAAAGACAAAAATAAGCCGAAAACAAACCAACAATAAAAGTAACCACAAGAAAAGGAAAAAAGCGTTAAACAGTTCATTTTTGCCATGAGTCACTTGATTCTTTTGGTCTGTGTGTGTGCGGATTGGTGTGTGTGTAGGGGGGGTTGTTTAAAGGTGAGGTGCTTACCTTATCTTTGTCTGCGTTGACAAACTGTTTCACTCTCGTATACGTCCTGAGAAATAAAAAGTACAATATATAAAAATATATCTCAAAAACAAATATATCATAGCTATAACAATAATGAAATGAGCATTTTAACGTCGCGTGTGACTAACATCGATAAAGCGCACCACCACCACCACGACTGAGCATTTCACTTAACGGGGCTCAAGATCATTTGAGTTTTCAATCCTTATCTAAAACTATAAAACCTGCATGACTGCAAACCAAACTGGTGTTTAATGCCTCCTGAATTTCTGCCTTCTAATACCTGTATAATCACACCAGTAAGGGTTTGGGGACGTAAAAAAAAGTCCAAAGAGAGTACACATCCCATACAGTCCGCCTCAGTAACCGAGCACATAAAGCGCCGATGTATCTTCTGTATTATATACAGACAATCCCTTGGCTGGTGTGTTTCCTCCGCGGGAGGAGGGGAGATCACTGTAAACATCTTCTTCATTACTTCCTCAATTGTGCCGTTAATGGATTGCTGCAAAGCCTGGGGGCACATTTAAAACAGGGATCTTACAGGGCTGATCCTTAAAGGGTTAACCATTCGTTTAACCAGTTAAAAAAAACCTGATGATTCATGATTCCCCAACATCATGAACATCTTCGTTCCCACTCCCCTCTCGCAAAGCCTTTTTGGTTTTTCTTTGGCACTTCCTAAAAGAAACTCAGTGTATGCGTGTGTGAAACAGCATTGTGTACAGCAAACCACAGCATCTGAACCGGTGCCAAGCATGAGCTCAGGCTCGGTGCCACTGCCTACCATAGCCTGAAAGCCTTTAATTATGTTTGGCTAAACGTTACAGTGACATGCAGGCTGGGGCTGGAGGCTAGCTTATTCATACTGCTGATTCATCTATACCCCGATCCCAGGACTGAAAATATACTTTTGGTCTGCAAATCACTGTGCAGATGGAGAATTAATTAAAAAGTGTAAATGAGTGAATTCTACTTGGAACTGTGGTTATCACGTTGTAGCCCTAACAGCGTCTGGCCACTGGCCAATGGGAAGGTCCGAATTTTGACTTGGTCCCAAAAAACAGAGGATCTTGAGTGTTTGAAACGTACCCGAGTAGTTTTGGTAGTACGGAACTTATGGTAGTACGGAATAATCTGATAAGGAAATCCGAAAGATCAGAAATTTGTCAGTAATCGATCAACTGTCGAGTTTACAGTATCCCATAAAAGTGAGTACACCTCTCTCATCTTTTGTAATTATTTCATTATATTTTAATGGGAAGACACTTTGATACGTTATAAAGTAATCCGTCTACAACTTGTATAACACTGTACATTTGCTGTGGCCCCAAAATAACAACACACAACCATTAATGTCTAAACTGCTGGTAAAAAAAAGTGAGTATGAAGTGATAATTGTGCCCAATTAGCCAGGTAGGGCGGTACGGGGGCTCGGTGGGGTAGCACCGCTGCCTCACAGCAAGAAGGTCCCGGGTTCAGTCCCAGGGTGGAGCGGCCTGGGTCCTTTCTGTGTG
>JAUZSU010173179.1:0-13019 GCA_034780255.1 Parotocinclus maculicauda | reverse complement strand
GAAAGTAACCCAACACAATGAGTACCTAAAGCTTTTGGGGAAATGTGGCATATGCTTCAGGAAATGAAGAATTTGAATACTCATCATCCTCTAGATGGTAAGAAAGATTGAACTATAGACATTTTTCTGTGAGATCATTGGCTGGTTGCAAAGTACAAATCTGATTAAGTCATGTGATTACCCAAGTGTGGTAAAAAAAAACAACTAGTTAATCAAGCTTAAAATCTGATTTTCTGCAGGTACTGGATTGCTACATGCATGTAAACAAACAAAACAGTCTTTAAATAGTTGTTCAAAAGCTTAAAGGAGTGTCTTAGGCCATCATCTTGCTGCTGTATAAATCTTTTTCCACAGAGATCCAAACAAGCCTTTTTACTAGCAGGCTCCAGGCAGGGCTATCCATATCTCCATGTTAAATGGGGGCTAACATATATCTGATCATGTTGCTCATATACCTTTTAAAATGCATATTTTCTGTCCTGTATTGTAAAACAACTGTTGCTTAGACAGACAGCTTAGAGAGTTAGCATCATGGTTCACTTTTTAGCTGTCATGCTCTCACAACTTCCTAGTGCTGCTTGATTTATCTTCATGCTAGATTACTCTGGCTAAGACGTTTCCAACTTGTTACTCTAAGCAATAAATAAACAACATATTTGGACTAGTGTCACCTCCAACAATTACGCTAGATGTATTGTACAGATCTGTATAATCGAAATATGGTCAATTAGCAGACTGGGTATCACAGGGATCAGCTAATCAAATTTAAAGTTCTCCTCCTATGCTGCATTCCTGCCAGATGAGTCAGTCTTTAATAATATGAGGCTGGTCTATAGGATTCGTCAGTCAGGAAGTTTCTAAATATAGCTTACCTCGTCTCTTTTACAGTAACGTTTAATAATCAGATATGGGCTTGTGCTGTGCTAAATGTGGAGGTGTGACAGCTCACAGGTCACTTTCTCAGGGTACACCTCTTCTATCTGAAGCCTGCAGCTTGGACCTGTCTCCCTGTTACCTTCCTCTAGCCCTCTGACCGGCCATATTGTGATAGTGGCTTGGCCCAAGACACAGGAAGCCCAAGTTATTCGTTTACATAAATCTTTCTTCATTACAGGAGTGCAGGTCTGAAGGCAATTCACAGCGATAAGAATTAGCATTAGTAGCAAAGCTAATTAGCGTAGCGCCTCGCGCTGGGAACTAAAAATAGCCTCTAGCTGACAGGGCACTTTTGGTAGGTGTATGGAAATGTATTACTGTTCATTCCACATTTATCCTGTGGTAATACAGGGTCACTTTCTGCTTCTTTTTTTTCCCCTCACTCACACTGAGCCAATTTATAGTAAAGTAATGTGCAAAAAATTTTTTAAAATTTATATTCTGCTTATTGTTAATGTTTTAGTCATCACTGCACTTTTTGTAGCCCATCTGTTTCTCAACATACTTTCTTAATCCACTTTAATCTGTTCTCTAATGGTCAGAACCAATACAGATCCAGTACTATTTTGGTGGTAGACCATTCTCAGCAGAAACCAGTGTGCTTGCCCTCTCCTTCTCTCCCTCTTAGATTGTGTTGCACTGGTATGTGTGGATTAGGCACAGTAGTGCTGCTGGAGTTTTAAAAGCACCTCAGCGTCACTGCTGAACTGATATAGTTTACCAGCCGAAAAATGTCCAGCCAACATCATCCTGTAGGCGAATCCTGTGAGCACTGAAGAATGATTAGAGGATGACTAACAGTCTGTTCAACAACAGATGAGGTATTGTCTCTGACTTACATTTACAAGGTGGAGCAATAAGGTGAATGTTTTTTACCAGCAAAACACACTATCACACCACCACCACCACATCAGTGTCACTGGAGTGCTGAGAATGATCCACCAGCCAGATCATTACAGTACAGTAACGACAGTGAAGTGACCACTAAAACTAAATAAAGAATAGGCAGAATATAATAAAAAGATAATAAAAAGACATGCCTGAGACTTTTAAGTACAATACTGTGATCTATGTTTTTGGATTATGGGAGAAAACCCACACAGACATAGGGAACACATGAAAACTCCACACAGGCGTAGTCTGAGGTCTAGATCGAACCACGGATCTCTAGAGCTGTGAGGTGAAAGCAGGAACCACATAAGGCACCGTGCCGCCCACAATCTTACTACATATGTCTAATGCAAGCAACTGAGCGTTAAGTACCTTGTCAAAGGCCTCAGTTGTGACAGCTTGGCAGTGCTGAGACTTGAACCTTGGACCTTCTGGTATATTGGTCAAAGCCAGATACACTTTTATTAGCAATTACTAGAGTTTTTGGGTTTTGGGATACCATGCAGGGGATCGTCCAAAATTAGAGAAACTATGAAGGGGTCAGCGAAACACTGTTTATTTTTCCCCACCCCATGAAGATTTGCAAGGATTTTTTAAAACAGTTTAAGGGTTCTTTTTGTGCAATACTAAATACCAGAGTTTGTGTGAAGCTAAAGTTCCAGGTTTTAATATAATTTGGTGGATTGTTCATACAACATTATTCACTGAGTCACTGGGGAGGCAACAGGGTTCAGATTTTCTCCCAGTTTAACTCTATCCAGTTCCCACCAATTTGTAATCCACAATTATTACACAACAGCTATCAGTCTGAGAGGGTGAAGGCTCCAACACACCACTTCTATGCAACAATATTATGCAGCTAAACATTTGCAGGCGTGCCACTTTGATCAAAACGAAAAAAAAAAAAGAAATGCCATCCTTCCCACACAGACTGCAAAGCCAGTTATGTTCTCACAGACATCCAGCCAAGGACGACTAGGACACTGCCAGGATTCAAACTCATGATCAGTCAATGATAGGGCTTTACTATTGTGTCACTCGGAAGCCCTTTAATAGACTGTCAAGTACAGAACCCTGGGCTTAATCATAAAATTGCTTAACACACAATATACAGTATAGTACATATTGGGTGTGGGGCACTATTGGTGGGATATGCTAATCCTTTGACTCCTACTTTTTATGTTCAGAATGTATAAGATCTATAGCTGAGCCTCATGGCAGTATGGGCTGAAGTCATAGTGTGTACTCTGCTGCTAAGAAATCATTCCCCCAGTGACCAATGTGGTGTCGGCTCTGTAATTGTCAAAGCCCTGAAATGAGAATGTAGAGCTGCAGCCAGGCGCAGGAGAGTCCTCAAGTGAACGAGGCGGTCATCTTAAAGAGACGAGAGTCTCCGGTGTTTGTGTTTGCCACAAAGTCAGGGAAACTATTCTGTGGTCGGTACAGCTATTTGGAAAATGTGAAAACATGAAGGGGGATTTAAACCTTAAGTGTATATGTGCATCTGTGTGTGTGTGTGTGTGTGTGAGAGAGAGAGAGAGAGAGAGAGAGAGAGAGAGACAGAGAGAGAGAGAGACAGAGAGAGAGAGAGAGAGAGAGAGCAAACGCACTGGTTTGCAACAATTGCGGTCAACTAAAAACATATAGTATAGTTGGGTAATAGGCTTATAAGAGCATATTTGGATAATAGAATGGTATCTGAGTGTGTGTGCAATGTGTATATATGTGGTGGCATGTGTATTTGGTGGATTCACTGACTGACAAGCCACATGGCTCCAGAGAAGGTAAACATCAAGTCTCCACAACACCAATTAGGCTTTAAATATAGAGGATTTAACACACGCTCAAAATTAGGCTTTAAATATAGACTTGCACTAACTCACATACACACTCAATTACATTTTAAATATAACAGTGCACACACACAGACGGGAGACAGAGTCCTGCTGAGTAATACTTGGCTGGTTTGGCTCTACTAAAGATTTCAGGTCCACAGCGAAAGCAGTGCCTGAGAGTTCGTTCACACAAGCATACACACACACACTAGGCAAGAGACTGAAACACAACATAGCTGCTGAATCAGCTACACAAGCACACGCACATACAACAAAAGCCACATGATAAATGGACACAGACTTGTTCACACGCTAATCCAGCCGTAGAGACCAGAAGGAAGAATGTTCTACACTGTTGTATTTGTGTTTTTGTTTGTGTGCTTGAACATTTTTCGATGCCGTATGGCTTAGAGGATTTGGTACTCATACAGATGTATATGTAAGTGTGAGTATGTAGGAGTTTGTGTGTGCAACATGGCAGGCCCTAGGAGGCTGGTGAAGGGTGGGGTGGGGGTTTCTGGGAATTGTGCTGCTCCAGAAAGGGGTGGCGTTATGAGAGAGAGAAAGCAAGCGGTCCAATATCACATTGTTCATCCTAGACAGCTGGGGTCAGAAAAGTTGTGCATTGGCTAGCCTTTATGGCACCTGGGTGACCACGCTAGCAATCACACACACAAACCTATGCTGAATCTTGCCTCTAAGTACCGGTCGCACATACTGTATGGCCACGCATAAAGACACCCACACAAATAGAATATTTGGCCAAAAGTTTTTAGGCAACCTTTCAATCTAGTGCATTCTGCTGTTTCAGCATACAGCAATGCAAACATACAACCATGCAATCTCCATAGTATAACATTGTTGGTAAACCAGGCCATACTGAGCAGCTGAGTGGCTTATAACATGCCACTTTCACTGGAGGCCACTGCTCTGTCTTGTTAGACCTACCCTGATCTACAAGTGTTATCATCAATGTTAGATTTATTTCTATAGAGCTTTTTACAATGGAACATTGGCATTTAGCAGACGCCCTTATCCAGAGCGACTTACAACTTATATAATCTGACAATCCAAGCAATTGTGGGTTAAGGGCCTCGCTCAAGGGCCAAACTGTAGCAGCTTGCCAGAGGTGGATTTGAACCCTGGACCTTCTGGTAACCAGTAACTTTCTTATTGTTATAAGGAAGACACCTTGAGAGGACCAAGATTTAAAAAGGATTCCAACCTCTGTGGGTGGCTTAGATGTTATATGTAATAATGAAAACAAGCTTTTATTTTATTAGCAAATGTATAGTATAAATATGTAAAGATTAAGAGAGTGAACATACTGTATTTAAAAATATAATAATTGAATAAAAAATATATGTAGACTACTAAATTATAGATAATGTAAAGTTATGAAGATTATAATAAAATAGAGATTGTAAAATGATACCATATAAGAAAATAGGTTAAATATATAAAATATTAAGTAAAATACCATAAAAAGGAGTAAAATATCTTGAACACAGAACAGCACTATACTTAAATGCAAAGCTTGCAAATGTTTGGCTTAAGTCGCAATGCTTAATAATTGCCTCTGGAAGCATCAACACATTAACTCTGGGACTGTGGTGGCAAAGCAGTTAAGATACTGGACTCACTGGATGGATTTGACATTTCTGGGGTTCCTAGCAAAGTGGCCTAAAAATTTTTTTACAGCAAAGTATCTCATGTGTACACATGTAACCTTTAACTTCTTACTCTAGTCAGAATTGGTTCTGGTTTTAAAAAAACCCTTGCTTATGGTCTATATGTTTAATGATCTATGGACTGCTCCTTTCTAAGCCATTCAGTCTTGAAACATGATGGAGTTCAGGAAATTTTTAATGATCTTTAAAGAGGAGAAGCTTCTTTCTCCTGAAGCAACAGGGATATCAGTGTTAAATTGCAATCCTAGAGATTTTCTTTATACATATTATCTACAGTAATAATTTTTAAATGATATCTCTGTGATGGCAGTAAAGGAATCCAATATCTGCAGGAGAATGAGTGTGATCTGGAAAAACACTGGCAGTTGTGTTTACTTCATCCAGTCAAAAGCACCCAGTGCCTTCACGTTCTTTCTTTTTTGGGTTGCCACTGGGATAGGGGTGTTTTACAGTTGTGAACAAGAGTCCTGATTAACTATCTAGCATGTTATAGTATCTATTTGGTGTCAATCAAAGAAAGAAAGCACTTCATTAGTCTTTTTTCAGCAAACCACTTGTGGTCAGATCACTGGGGCCCCACACATTTGTACGGTTTGCATGGTAAAGACCACCACTGAGTGGATTGTGGACCTAAAAGGCTCCTCTGCCATGCTAACAATGTTGGGTTCTTAAGCAAGGCCCTTAACCTACAATTGTTTGAATTGTAAGACTATAAAATGTGCAACTGTAAGTGAAATTGTAAGTGACTGTAAATTGGCCCTACTATTTGATATTGCAATTATTATATGTAAATGTAAACCAGCCAAGAGCTTCATGTATTGAGAGAAAATGATTGGTAAAATTACAGCTTACAATTTCTAACTTCCAGTTCCTAATGAGAAGTGATTAAGTTCAAAACCATTGTCTGCATGCCTGTGCTTTAGTAAATAAATGAAATTGTGAAAGAGATACATTATTGCTTATACTAAAAATCTATTATAAAATGGTCAGTAAAGATTTGTTGGTACGTCTACAAAAGATGAAATAAGTTAATTACCTTATACTTTTAAATGAAATTTAAAAAATAGTAATGGATTACGTTTCACATGTCTCAATCTTATCATTAGTTATTCAGCCTAAAATGGAGAAAGGTAGTCACAAAGGTATGCTGCTTATTATGATCTTATGTAGAATACCGAATATGGAATACCGAATATGGATAAGAGAAAGCAAAGGTTAAGGATGAAGGCTACATGACTTTTATTATTTTATTCTTTATACTTTTTTCTACAAGCAGACTGATGTTCTTGTGACTACAGTTGCACAAATATTATCAAGAGGTATCTGGTCCATGGGACTGTTGCCAACCTCTTTGAACACAGTCGCAAGAGTAGAATAGGCCCCAGATTGAATAGAAGGATACTGTAAATGGTAGACAAAGAGTCAAGGAAAACTTCCAAAAAGATACAACCTGAACTCCAAGGTCAAGGTATATCAGTGTCTGATCGCGCCATCCGTCTTGTTTTTTTAGCGACAGTGGGCTCCATGGAACAGGACCCAGGAGGATTCCACTCTTAAAAGGAAAGCACAAAAAAGCCAGACTGGGTTTTGCTCAAACACATACTGACAAGCCACAATGCTTCTGGGAGAACGTCCTTTGGACAGATGAGACAAAAACTTTTTGGCAATTCACATCAGCTCTATGTTTACAGACAAAAAATTAAGCTTGCAAAGAAAGAGAATTTGAAGCTGTTTTTCTGCATTTGGTATGGGTTGCACTAAATCTGTGTAGGTCACAACGAAATCTCAAGACTAATAAGTTATTGTGAAGTGAAACAGGCCAATTTATAGTGACCAGTCAACCTAAAGCACGTCTTTGAAACTTGGGTGGAAACCAGAACTCCCAAAGTAAACCCACACAGACACAGAGAGGACAGAAGTGAAACGTACTGGTCAGTGTCAGAAAACTCTGCCTATGTTGTGTGTCATGGGTCCTCTAACTCTAGAATGATTCACAACAAATATCTAAAAGCACCAAGAATTGCTAACAACAAAACTATGCTGAATTGGGAATCATATTCCATGGTAAGAGCTGAAACATGTAGCATACAGAATTCACCCTCAAATCAATTAAAATCTGGGACAGCTATGGTTTGTTGAGGAAGAGTGGACCAAACTGACCTGACTGAAATGACAGGTGCAGTAGTCCTATTGAGCGCTATAGAAATAGTTTACAGTGTTTCCCTCTAATGGTTGTGCAACCGAATATTATTAAGTGTCCTATCCTGTTTGTCCGTGCCATTTATTTGTGTGTTGTTCAAGCAACACAATATTGTTCTTCTTAAGTTTTATTATCTTTATTACTCCATAAAAATTGCATGGTGTCTCAGTGGGTAGCACCGCTGCAATCCCAGGGTGAAGGGGGCTGGGTTCTTTCTGTGCATGCCTCCATGTGTTTGCATGGTTTTACTCTGGGTACTGCGGTTTCCTCCCACAGTCCAAAGGCCAAAGGTCCAGGACTGTATGTGACAGTCTTAGCGTACTTAGGTCATCAGTCACCTTTTGCATGGTCACACTTTTGGAACCTTTTCCTCTTTCACCCCATGTTTTACAAATTAAATACTGTTGTTTGCAAACAAAACAATACATAGACCAAAAATAGTCAGTACAGTTTTTAGAGGCCATATTTAATTTTACTGCCTCTTTGTACTTCAGTTCTGAATGTGCAAGTAATAAATAAACCTTGAATGCCAAATCTGGCATATAGTTATGTACATATCTACTAATTCTTCGTATATATTGGTATATGCTAAAAAGTTGTTCTTCCTGCTTTGGGGCAATCATTTGGTAAATACCCTTTTCTGTTTCAGCATGACAATGTATCTGTGCTGGGGGGAGGTCTATAAAGATATGGTGATATGGGGCCTACAGAGAGTTGACCTCAAACCCATCCAATTCTTTTGGGTTGCATTGGAACACCCACAGGCAAGCCAGGCCTTGTCTTCCATCATCATTGTCTGACCTCATTGTTACTCTGGTGGCTGAATGAAAGCAGCAAAGGGAATTAACTCCATATCAATACCCATGTATAAGACTTCCATCATACCTTAGACTTTATCTTTATATATCTCACACAAGCACACATGGATTGTCCTCTTTTACACATGCTCTCTCTCTCTCTCTCTCTCTCTCTCTCTCTCTCTTTCGCTCTCTCTCTCTCACACACACACACACACACACACACGCACGCACACACACACTCAGCAGGACTCCCTTCGACAATGCCACAATGACACGCTACAGGACCTGAGACAATGTGTGCAGGCACGCTGAAAGAAATATTGCCCATGTTTTAAAACTGCATGCCACACTGCCTGACCCGTTATGCCCAAGAACACACAAAAAAGTCCTCTGCCACCACACAGAAATACAGAAACAGCCCACTACTATGCACAAGCAGATCATAACATTTGGCAACACTTGGATCATGGAATTTGCAAAAGGACACATATATATACGATGCAGATGCTTCCAATAAGCAGACATTAGTTATGAGCACATGCACTTCTTTGGACCTGAGCAGCTCCTTTATTGATGTGAAGACTCCAGGGGAGCTGATGAATGAATCCCCTTGGTTATGATCAGTTTGGGTGGAGATGAAAAACAGGCATTAATCACTCTTATAAAGGAAAAACAGAACCGTGGAATAAGGATCACAGACAATTAGAAAGCCCTGCAAACAGAGATGAGTTTCTGTGACCGTAAAAAGGTTTATAGCCAGTTTCCAATTTTGATACTTAAAGCTGACAGCTGAAGTGTAACTACCAGACATGCACAGCAGGTATCTGCTTGTGGTTTTGAGCAGTCATGAGCCCCCAAAGCCTGATCAATAACATCTATGACAGACGTAAATGTGGGGCTGCCCAAAACCTCAGATGAGCAAAGCATGAGCAAACCTCAAACAAGCAAACATTTCAGGAAACCCCCTTAAAGGGGCGCTCTTTAGTAGAATTTGTTCTTTTGCCAGCAGTTACTAAAAGTTAACTAAGGTTTTTAGAGAATATCCGGCTCGGTGGTTAAAGCCAAATGAAGCCTGTTGGATGTAACAGCAGTTTAATGAGATGGAGAGCTACCTAACAACAACAGAATGTAACATGTTTATATGAGCTGCTTTTAAATGTGGTAAGAAGTAGCTCAGTGTTTGGGGCCTAATAACTTACAGGCTTTCATTATGGATTAGGAACTTACTGGTTTTAACTGTAAGTAATGTAGTACTCGAGAACAGTCAATAACTTGTCTCTGTCTCAGCCTCATTTGGACTTGGTCTTGTCTCAGGTTTGGGATAAACCGGACTTGTTTGTCGAGTCCAGTGTGTCTATGTGAGGTAATGTTAATTGAGTATTAACAATCCATTCAAACTAAATAAATCAGTCTTTTTTTCCACATGCCTAAATAAAACCTGCACTGATAACATCTGATAATGGCTAACAGGGAAAAACAAGTCACAGCTCTTTTTTCGTTTAGTATACAGTAAAGGAACATGATTGCAAGTGTGCGTTTATGCCCAGTTGTTTTTCTTATAGTATAGTTTAGGATAGTTTTTGTTTGAGGGAAGATTGAAATACAACTATTATGTTTTCTAATTTTATAATTAACATGGATAAAAATGGATGTTGTTGCCGCATTCATTTGATTTCTAATTAGGTTTGAGAGAAAAAGGGAAACAGAATCCATTTGCTAAAAATTTCCTTAGGTTAATTAAAACTACATTTCAATTTTTTTTTATTGATGAATTTCCCTGCCTTGTTTAAGCAAAAAAATCCAACAGACAGAACAAACAAAAAAAGAATCTTCATCAAGTGATGAATAGTACAAATGCTTATAATGGGCACATCTGATTTCAGAAAAAAAGGAAGTTGCACAGAAAGTTTTACAGTCTCATACAAGAGAAGCATGAACACCATGATTTGATTCAATGATGTGATTGGTCAGTCATTTTTGACGTCGGCAAAAGTTCACAAAAACGGAACATATAACGCTGCATTGTTGTCGTCCAAATAAAATTACTTTTATCGTGGAAGATAAAGTCATTATACACTAGCTCAAATTTAAGTGCTGTCATCCATATAAATCGCACGAAAAAATTGTGTTCAATGTAAGACAGCCTTTAGATGAGAGATTAAGAAAGACCTTGATGAGGAGCCAATGAAAGTGACAAGCACCAGCCACCCCTGTGAGACCTACTTTTGCAAGGAAATGCGCACTGCACGAATTTACAACCTTCTATTCTTCTCCCAATTTCCCCACAGACAGCGAGACAGAATCAGAGTGACCGAGAGAGCGAGCGAGCGAGAGAGAGACAGAGACAATGACAGACTGAGAAAGGGAGAGACAGATAAGAAACAAGCGGCAAAAAGCAAGGACACAACCTGAGGTAAGGAGGCGAAAAAAACAAAGGGGGGCATGTGTCTGTGCGGTAGCAGGCAGGAGAAAGGAGGAGGAAGTGCTGAATGGGAAGAGCAGTGGTGAGAGAGAGAAAACTGAGGGCTTCCCACACGTAGCAGCTTGGTCACCCTGCTGAGCCAAGCCAAGGGGAAATGCTCAGCTCCCATGAGCCATGGGGTCAAGGCTGAGCATGGTGGGGGGCAGAGTCATGCGTGTCATATAAGCCACGTAAGGGTGAAACAGGATGCTGAGGTAGCGAGCTGAGTCAGATGGTGATGGGCTTGTACAGGGTGTCCCAGTAGTCCATATATACATTGCACACAAAAAATAGTTATTACTTTTTTTGAGCAGTTTATTATTATTATTATTATTATTATTATAATTATTATTATTATTGACACTGAAAAACTCACAATGAAAGTTGTTGGAATCAAATACTTTATATGTGTAAATGTAATGATCATATAAGTAAGTGATTACAATATTAAAGCGAAGGGATAAGGTTATTGAGAGAAAATTGCACAACTAAAAGGAGGCTCTAGTATCCTTTTAGGCCACCTGTACATATGTTTCGAATGGTATCCTATGGCACATTTGCCAAAGATGTTGCAGCTGGGCCTGTAGATCCTTCACACTTGTAGGTTGCCAAAGCCAGCATCTCACCTGGTCACATGAAGATGAAAAATCTGGCCAGGCCAAGGAAGTGCTGAAATCTAGAGTCATTTTTGATTGACTGTCTTAAGTGATACGATCATCACACCAGCTGTTGGAGCACTGTGTCACTTCAAGGCAACGACAGAAATGACAAAATTGAACCCGGATCCCAAACAGAAGATGGATTTGTTACTACAGACCATAAGGTCCCAATCCCTAGCAGTCTAGGTTTCTTGTTTACAAAAATGAAGGCGACGGCGCATGGCTGTCAATGGCAAGACATTAATAGGTGACATGACAACAAATTTCCTTCTGCTAATCATTGGGGGTTGATCTGGATTGAGACAGAGGTGTGTGTTGAAGGTCCCATCTATGTCTGGATGGTGGACAATTAAACTGCTAGACTCCAGTCTTTAATTGTAGGACTACAAAGTGCTCCAATATGGTAAATAGAGACTGATATACTGGACAGTGAGTGTATTAACAAAAGGTGGTCATTACATTGTGATAAGACTGTGTATATATTGTAAATGTCCATGTCTAACTAAATTAACAATGAGTATAGAAACAGAGGTGTAACTAAGAATGTGATCAGTGAGTGTGTGATTAGGGAGACCTTGTAATAAATGAAGTATTTCAGACTAATCTTGGATGTATGTAAACAAATAGTGGGTGTCTTTTTGTTGAGGTTGGGGCAGGGGCATAAGGGTGTTTGTGGACAAATGTACTATGAGAAATACCAGCAAATGTTCTGGATGTGAAAGCAGCTGCAACATTACTGTGCAGTGATGCTTAAAAAGGTCAACAGGGTGCTCATGTGTATGCGTACTGTGAGTACATAAAAGAGGGTTTACCGGCATCCATTGTGTGCCTGCGTTACTGTATTTCCCATTCAGAGTGGTCGTCATTGCTTCCGCCAGAAATGCCGGGTCAAACGTTTCTTCCAGGTATACACAGAATTAAGACATTTGTCAAAGTGACACATTTTGATGCCTCATCCATTCTACTTTCATATGTTAGGCAGAAATGATTAAGTCACTATAAATACACAGCATAGCGCACAAACAAAAAAGCTTCCTCTCCAGTGTCTTGATTAGCTTCAAGGTAACGTCAGCCCTTATTATAGCCAGAGTCAATGCCAGAATGGTTCATAAAAGATCAGAAGGAATTACATTGCAATTACATTAGCATCAATCATTTAATGCTTTTTCTTGTTCATAGTGGCAGACAGTCCAAGCACATGGCTATTGAACAAGCCAACAGACTGTAGTAATGATAAATGACATCAAAATAGGAAGAATGGAGAAAGCCACTGATTTCCAGGGTAAATTCAAGTACAACTAGGATTATTTGTTTTATTATTATTTATTTAGATATTTTAATTATTATTATCCATCTATCGATTTTCTTTAATCCACACGGGGGTGCAGACCAGCCGGTGCCCACCCGGTAACTCTGGGTGCAAGGCCAGGTACAACCCTAGACAGGGCGCCAATCCATAGTAGGGCACAATCTTATCTGTGGTTTGGCCTTGAGGCCGAGCTGCAGTGTAAACTCCTCCAGAAGATTTCGCTGCTATGGAAACCTG
>JAUZSU010173178.1:0-24763 GCA_034780255.1 Parotocinclus maculicauda | reverse complement strand
CCGACATGACAAGTTTTTATCTGTGGTGTTGTGTTCGCTGTTTGTGAAAGTTTCATTATAGACTGAATTCATTCAAGTCCCACGATGCCACCCAAACGTTCTGCAAGTTCTACGTCTAAAATATTGTATAAATACTTAAATAAATATAGCGTCCCTACTTTGCGGATTTTCTCCTCGTTTATCGCGTGGGTTACGTTCCAGGACCACCTGCGATAAACGAGGGAACACTGTACTGCATTGATTAATGCCATTTGTTGTACACTTACAGCATCGTGTTACCATACTTTCTAAGAACTTTATTGAAGTACATCTTAAAGCCAAACAGTATTATATTTATCCGGAGCCATACATTCTTACATGTGCTGGGATTATGTGAGGCTTATTGCAGTTTGTTTCCATAAACAGACATTGTACAGACATGTAGCATAGAGACCCCCATTGTATTTCATTGTATTTCTATGTTTGCTTGCATGTGAACATTCAGCCTGTATTATTTTGGGACTATTCATACGTACTGTAATGTATTGTTCAATTTGACAAGTGAAAACAGGTGAGAAAAATAGTGGGCCTAGAACAGAGCCTTGTGGGACAGCACAAAACATATAGTGTTTACAGTAAAACATAACCCGATGTAGCTTAAGGGTTAATTTTTCATCATTTTGTGAAAAAAACATTGCACTTAAATGTAGATTGCTACAAAACTCGGCATGTGGTTATGTCTCAGGCAGATATGTAAATGAATAAAGGTGTGGTGTGATTAGATGTAAAAGGTACTAATGGCAACTGGATAGAACAGTTAAAAAAACATGTACATACTAGCTCATAGGGTGTTTAAAACAAGTCTTTAGACACCTTCATGATTGCAGTGCTTTCCCTCTAGCATACTGTGCAAGTGTGCTGGATTAGGAAACCTTAGGCCAGATTAGTTAATTATAGACACCAGCCTGCTTATCAGTCAGGTGGATGTACGCGAGGGGGCTTTTAGGAAAAGTGAGCACGCATGTGTCAGAACACACAACATTTGAACGAGCACACTAAAGCACACACAGCCACACACACACACACCACAGGGTGGATTAAGACACAAATCAGCAACTTAAATAGAAAAAAAGTTCATATTCATTCACATTCCAAATCTGTCCAAAGTTAGTTATTTTTGTGGATCATTTAGGCAGTGGCTCATATGACATCACATTTATCACACATGTGCAGGCACACACACACACACACACACACACACACACAGAAAACCCACACAGACATGAAGAGAACATATACCTTATAAACAGATAGTGGCTGGGTTGTGACTCTAACCGTGACTCGATCTCTGAACTGTGGAATGACAATACCAGACTCCTCACCACCATTTTGCCCATACATGTATATACCAATAAGGACACACATTAAATTGTTCAGAAATAGCTGAAGGATTTTTTTTAAGTTCAGCAAGTTAAGTTGGCACCCAAATTTCCCAGACCTCAATCCAATCAAGCACTTGTGAGATTTGTTGGACAAACTTGCAACATTCAAGACTTAAAGGATCTGATCTAACGTCATGGTGACTGATACCACAGGACACTGACTAGAGCATTGGTGCCATTCAGGATAGCTACACATTAGGCTAGGCTGTGGCTGATTGATGTATATAGTGTTTTTTGTTTGTGGTTGCTTCATGGTGGCTTTATTGGCATTTGGATCACCCTGACGGTGTTTTCTCACCCTGAATGACAAATAAATTGCTTCTGTTCCTTTTGTTTGCTCTTTGTGCTGTTTACAACCTTCACTCCACGAACTCCTGAGATTTTTTTATTTTCACCACATTAGCTTCATTGGCTATAGTTGTGACAAAAACAAGGTTACATTTGTACTTGTCAAACACATTGGTGCAATTTAGAGAGCCCAGTTGTCCTAATGCAGGTCTTTGGAATATGTGGGGCTACCTGGAGAAAACCCATGCGGACACAGGAAGGACATTCATACTCTACACAGTCCTTTGCCAGACGTGAGGCCAAAGTAAGTAACCACTTACACCACTGTACCATCTGACTCTTAATGAGTGTGTTTCCATGCACTTAATAATAATAAAATCTGATTTTCTTAGTAATACGATTAACAAGTAGACATTCACTTGAGTAAACGGACAATGATTTCTGCGTTGCAACCAGCCAATAATCTCTGAAATATTTGACGTAAATTTCAAACTTCATATTAATATTAGATGTATTATTAAATCTATTGAATCTCATTTTCTGGAGTATATATTGTGGTTCAAATTCTCCACAATGTGTTCGCTAGGCGCTCAATTCTATGGTGGCCAGATTCTGCGAGAAACAAAACTCCACCGAAAAAAAAGCCCAAATAAGGCCAATTCTTGAGAATACGTCGGACCTGGCAATTATGCTGGTTTGGCCACAGTGTGTGCAGACTGAGAAATCAATGAACTGGTATAGATGTTATATTAAATCCATTTACTGGGCTGAAGTCCAGCATCTTGTTGCTTTGATGTAATCATCATATGTTTGCATTTCCATTTACAGTATTTAGCAGATGCCCTTATTCAGAGCAACTCACAGAAGGGCTTGTATTCCTATTAGCAGACGTTACCTCATGCTAGTACAAATCAACAATAACCCAATAGCACAGTTTTACCATAACCTGCTAGAATGTGAAGTACGTAAATCCTGTTGTTTGCACCTACCATTTTCTAGAAGAAGGAAGTCTTGCAAATGCTAATGTGGAATACTGTAAGTTTATCATATAGTACAAAAGTAGTCTCTTATTAGCTTCATGAATTGGAATATTCTATATAATATTTAATCCTTGGCATATGTAAGCTGCTGTGAGTCACTGGACCTTTTCAAACAGACACAAATTCACGAGTAGTAAATGTGTCCTTGAGCCATCTTTTAAACAAGAGATATTTTCCTGGTGATTGTGCTTGTTATAAGGAATAGTTTTAGGGGTTGGGGCTAAGAAATAATTATCTTTTATTTTTTCCCCCATATATCTTCGTGGTTCTGGGCCATAGACAAAGACCTGTCAACCTGAAATAGTTAAGTGTGGTTCAGAAGAACTGAGATAAGGAGTTTACCAGTACATTGGTAATCATAGGAATTTTATAGCCATCTCAAGGCAGATTGCTGTGTGCCCGTGAAAAGAAGTGCTTAGCAGCCATGAATTGTACAGGGACACATGCTGGCCAAGGGGTCATACACGTGGCAAGATGATGTCATGTGACTGGAGCATCAGGAAGACTGAATTAGGAGTAAAAAAGGAAAAATAAACATAAAACACGAATAAGAGAAAACTGCATGGACCAGATGTGACTGACTTTCATAGATTTTTGGACTGATTTGAGTCCATATGACTTAAACAGTGATGAAAGTGTGTAAAATTATTAAAACCGTGAACATCTTGTTCATATAAGTTTGATTATTCACTGTAGATGTTCAGGTTCTGAGATATGGTCTGAAGGATTGCACCTGCTACTTACTTCTAATCTGGGGGCTTGACTCCTCCCCCTAGGCTGGAGGAACCTTAATCAGAAGCTGTCTGGTCACTGCACCTGCATCTAAGGTTGGATCAGATGCTTTGACTGTTTGTGGATTGTGATTTGGTTGCTTGATCTCTACATGTGACGACCTGTGGAAGATCTGATGTGTCTGGATCTTGGATATCATCACAGATTTTGGATGATCTGGATCAGATGGGTAAACAGTGATCTTGTCGTCTATTGTTAAACAGCCTTCAGAGGCTTCAGAGACTCTTCAGCTTGACCCGAGCAGGTAATATTTTTGAGAATGTGTTATTTTAAAAGTTTGAAGGTTGCTACTGGTTGATCAGAGCTGAACATTCCTACAGTCAGAGCATCTTTCTGTAGGTGTATTATGCAGAATCAAATTAAATCTTCTGAATTGTTAGAATGAGATTGAATACTGGATGTGCGTCAGTGTGGTGAAACTGCCATTCACTAGGTGTCATTGGACTTGACGACACCTTGACTCTGCTAAATGCTTGATACTGTTGTGCAACACAATTATTTCTGGCTAAAATTAACCTCTTAACAGGCTTACATCTTATTAGGGCTGGAGCATTGTGTATCTGACAGCTTGCGCTCTTCTAAAGCCTGTTCAGTGCTACGTCTGCCTCACAATTCCTCTTAATTAATTATATTCCAAATAATTGGCTTATATTCTTTTGTTCTGCAGACTGATCTGGTTAGACTGGAGCATGTGAGGACATTTTTTCACAGTACAGCTTTTGCTACTCTCTACAGTTATAGTCAGAGGGTGCAGGGGTATGAAAAATAACTTTAATTATAGGAAATATACTCTGGTTTAAAGGGAAATTTTAATAAATATGCACTAATGTAGCTAAATTTAGTTAATATGTAACTAAATATGTACTAAATATTAACTCAATATGTAGCTAAATTAAAAAAGGTCTTTGTGGAACATACTCATATCCATCCTTCAAAATAAAAATATTTAAATATGGTTTAATGGTTTATAAATAAAATTGGTTGGTGTAACAGTCTAATACACTAGTCCACTTTTACGTTTACACCAGCACTACTACTTCTCTGTCCCAGGTTCAAGCCCTGGCACTGTCTTCTGGCCATGTTAAACTTGCATGCAGACAAAATTGACTGTGTTCTGAGAGAGAAGACCTGTGAGGATCATCCTCTGGTGCTGCAAGTGCAACCTCTACCAGCTTTACAATGGACTGATGTAATACCCAGTTCTCAGGGGATAGGCCAAAAACCCTAAGGAGGTTAAGCAAGCTTAAAAAGTTCAAAAAACCAACAACATTAATTTTAAAATGAACCAACCATTATATCCAGGTGAAATAATAATCTTGCTATAGAATTATAAAGGTCTAACTACTATTATGAAGTCTGAACTACTACCTCAGTGCAAATGATTCCATCTATGGAAAGTGCTATTTCTGTACTCACTGTATAAACAGTCCATCTTGCCAGAGTACCAGCAGCTGTATCAGGTTTCCTCTCATTACTTAGCAGCATTTACATGGATGTTTCTGCTGTCTTTGCATGGCTTTCCTTTTTGTATTGTGCGTGTCCATCTTCTATTAGTGTGTATTATTTGCCTTGCACTCGTGTATACTAAAATTGAGCTTCCTCCTTTGATCCTTCTTTTGATCTTTTGTGCTTGATTTTTGTTCTCTTCTGCCAGCGTTGGACATTTCTATTGTTTTTTCTGTTATGCACAAACATGGCAGTGTTGTGAGTCGATCTGGCTGGTGATATCATCTTTATTTAGATGACATCACAGGGGTCACCCAACGTCTGAACCAAGTGCCAAGCTTGTGCTCTTGAGCATGGTCCTTAAGATCCAAGACAATAATGTGCTTTGGATAAAGGGCATCTGGTAGATCCATTAAATGTATATAGACTGAATTTAGTGCTTGAAGATTTGCAAAGACGCTGTTAATGCATATCTGGCCATATCTGTACACCATATGCTGTCCTGCCATGCCATTTGATACATGAATGTACTTCCTAAACACACACAAGTTACATAACCAACCAAGCAGAAGTGACTTCTGAGTTAAGCAGTCTTTTTGACTTACTGTTTGGTCATGTGATGTGATTAGCATTAGTGAGTGGCACGCAGAGGCTTGAAGAGGTGCGACCTGAAAGTAAAGGTCACTGAAAGCTTCTCACTTGAGTGCTGTCAAGATTGAACTGACCCCCCCACAGTTCTTTTCATATACACATACGTAATTTTGTAACCTAGCAATTTTTAAAAGTATCTCCTCTTTCTTAAATGATAAAGAACAACCACCATTATTTGTAAATGCTGGGTGGTTGTTAGGCTATTAGTACAATTACACAAGCCTTTTAACTACACTGTAATTGGTTGGTCATTCAGTGCCATGTGAAAATGCAATCCAGCTGCAGTGTGAATGCTTTGTTCTGCTTTTTGCTTTCCATTTGTAATAATATGTATGCATATACTACTCACATAAATTAGGGGACATTTCATTTTTTCAAATATATACTGTATATATATATGGAGAAGAGGCATGAAAGTAACAGAGGGGACTTTTGGATGCTATACCTCTTGGTAAGAGATATTTGAAGTTATTCAGTTATTATAAGTTATTGTTCTGAAAGAAGCAGGATGTTTGCTTCAATGAAATGCCTCCCTTAAAGTCTGTTCTGACCTATCTGTTAGTAGAGAGAATAATTTGTTCCACTGACAAGAATTTTCAGGTGTTTAGCAGAAATTACATGTCCTTGGTCATGGTCCTTTGCATGTGTTGCCTGTGTTGCAGGACATTTTTCAGCGGGCTAGTGCTCACCCAGACCCAGCAAGGGTCCATTTGGGACACCAGCTTCATCAACCTACGAGTGTGGAGGATCTATTGGCCCAGCTGTAATATATGTGGGCAAATGTGCCAGAGTGTCACAGTATATCATAAGAAATCTGTTTACCTCTATATGTCATCTTATACGTTAGGCTAGAGGCAACCTATCTAGAGCCTTCTTTGAATTGTACAGTTTTCACCACGTCATTCACACATAGTCCATCTTGGTATATTGTCTTTTTGTCAGTGATTATTTCTCTTTTCCTCTGCAGTTCCAACATAATGGAGAAGCATACTGAAGTCCGAATAAACGAGTGTGAGCTTGATGCCCCCTCTCCCTCAACTGAGACAGCATGTGGAGGCCTCTGTAACAAAGTCATGAAGAACCTGCTTCTAACACTTACAGTATTGGGTAAGCTATCTATGTAATTTTGTTTGTGTTATTTAGAGCTAGCCTGTCATGTATTTTATTAAAATTGTTGTAAAAGCAATGATACTTAGTTAGGGGACACTATGGAGAAGTGTTGAGATAACTAAAAAAAGGACCCTTGTACATGTTACCTTACTTTCAAGTTACTTTGTACAAATTTGAATTACAAATTAAAAGTGTTGTTTATCTGGAGTATTTATAGTTTTCCCAAGACAGGTGCCCATATCTGAGCAGCAGAAGTTTCAGAAAGCTTTGTTTCAACCATCACTATGTGCATTTAAAGTAAACGGGCACTAAACAGCTACTATATAGAGGTCACAAAATTGTTTTGTAAATGCTTTAATAATAATTTATATTTTTCCTTCAGAACACGAGTTAAGCAATAATGAATAAATTATTAGTAAATTCAAAATAATTACAAGGACTATAATGTGTTGTATTTCTTTTTTGTAATTATAATCCTGTAATACATTATTTATTAAACAGTTAAACCTGAAGAAAACTGAAATGCCATGTTACACATTAAGTGGTTGTTATTTACATAAGCCATGTCATGACAGTGGACAAAGTGCAGATATGGTGAAAAACACAGATACAAACAAACAAACAAACAAAGTCATATATATGACGGACAAAAAAACTGTCACCTTGAGTGTTTAAGATGGTAGTAACTTCAGAATCATGCCAATGGCGTTGCAGGAGGATACCAAGGCTATAAATAAAGGTGTTCATAGATTGAGAAGAGGTGGTACAGTGCAGTTAATGTCTTGTTAGATGTGAAAAAATGCAAAGCAGAGGCTTATGATTGGCAAAAATGAGTGGTTACATTTGGAAATGCCAAATGCCATAGTGTAAAGGAGGTAGCTGAATTTGAAGGTGTATTGAAGGGTACGGTCATAAGGGTCGCCCAACAGTGTCATAATATTTTCAGAATTGTAACCTCTGGTGCTGAAGTCAGGTGGATGTGTTACTAGTCAAGCCATTACATACATTACATACTACAAATGAATCAGAAATTGCATTGGGATTCATTCATTTGCGTATTTTCTTATCCACTTAATCATTGGTCATGGTTGCAGGACAGCTGGTGCCTGGTTTGTGACTTAGGGTGCAAGGCAGGATCAACACTGGACAGGGTGTCAATTCATCACAGTCACATACTCATTTACAGGCACCTACACACTAAAACACACAATAACACACTAAGCGCACTTTACACTTGCAAGCAAATTCCTCCATTCAAGCTGAACAGAAGTCTAAAATTCCTTCTAGACTGATGTGCAAGACTGATCAACACTTACACTAAATATGTACTTATTGATTCATAAGGGGGTCACAGGACAAAGTTTACATACTTTTGCCACTCACAGATATGTACAATTAGTTCATTTTCCTCAGTAAGTAAACAACGAAGTACATTGTTCTGGTTTATTTTGTTTAATTTTAATGTCTATTGGTAGAACTTGCCTGAAAATGTTTAGGTCATATTTATGTAGAAACATAGAAAATTAGAAACAAAGGCCACAAAAAACATAGTTCACAATCTTTCAAGCACCAGTATATATCTTGAACAGTTGCACCACGTGACAATTTTGGAAACTTATTTTAAATGTAAGCAATGTACTTGAATGAATGATAGAACAATGCATATACCTGCCTCATAAACAGTTGATTTGTGCTAATGTCTTTAGCTGTCTTTCTGACGATGTCTGATATTTTGTGTTGCCCAGGTGTGATTGTTGGATCCGTTGCTGGCATCCTGCTGCGTTATGCATCTCCACTTCCCCCTGATGTCATTATGCTCATCTCTTTTCCTGGCGATATTCTCATGAGAATGCTGAAAATGGTGATTCTGCCACTGATCATCTCCAGTTTAATCACAGGTATTGATAATCTACTCGATGAGTCAGAAATCTCTTGCAATAATAATTGAAATATGTCACACGTCATATTATTATGTAATTAGGTCTGGCGGGTTTAGATGCCAAATCCAGTGGTCGCCTCGGCACCAGAGCCATGGTGTACTACATGTCCACCACCATCATCGCTGCTGTACTTGGGGTTGTCTTGGTGCTGGCCATCCACCCTGGCAACCCCAAGCTCAAAGCAAACTTGGGTGAGGGCAAGAAGAATGATGATGTGTCCAGTTTGGATGCCTTCCTTGACCTTATCAGGAACCTTTTCCCAGAGAATCTGGTACAAGCTTGCTTCCAACAGGTGGGAGTCCATCCGATGCAAAATATTAATAAAGGAAAAATATTATTATGTTGTGTAGTTATGATTACTTTTATTGTTGTCATATACTTTTTGCAGATCCAGACTGTTACAAATAAGATTGAAGTAGCTCCGCCTTCTCATCCAAATCGGTTTACTCGCAATTCCACCAAGGGCGCAAAATATGTTATCAAGAAATCTCTTCAATTCAAGAGTGGCATGAACGTGTTAGGTACCATGTTAATCCTTGTTTCTCTGTAGGCTATTGTGCCAAGGGACTGTCAAATTCTAGATTTTGATAAAAGTCAGGAGATGTTTTGTAACTTGTAAACCACTTAATATGCTGGTATTTGGACTAATTGTCACCCTTATCATAATAAACACATTATGCTTAAAGTATTAGTGTTGTTTTGGTGCAGTAGTCAGATAGGATCAGGATCATATAGTTGAGAGTCCTAGTGCTGCCAGACTGCAACTGTTGGACAACTGCAACTGTTTAATTTTCACTTGTAGTCTGCAAGTTTGCATCCATTGGAAGTAACACTGTATAAGGGCAGCTCATTAATGTTGTAATGCCTGTTCTCACCAATTAAGCATTTATGGGACCAACTTGTGTAGAAGACTTACAGGTGTCATAGAGGCATGTCTAGCAGCCAACGTTCTCTCACCAAGAGAGACACTACTCAAAAGTAGCCTTTTAGAGAGGTTTTACAGGGCAGTGGACTATGCATTTTATGCCCTCTTGTGGCAGCCAAGTGTCCAATCAGACCACACCTGTAGTAATTTACATATCTGCCTGTGACATAACTGCATGTTGAGTTTGCAGCAATCTGGGTGCTTTATTTTTTGTTAGTTAGTGTAATTTAGGTTGAATTCATGGATAAAGATCAGACCACATTCTACAAGTAACAATACAATTCTTAACTTTATTTTCTGTTAGACTATTTACTTAAGATCCACCAAGCAGGGGCTTGCAGATGTACTTCTAAAACTCTGTACAGGTTAGCCTGTCTAACCTATTGTTTGGTCTAGTAACAGAGCTTATGACAAATGCCTGAACAGTATTTTTGGAATAACAGGGAGTTAAGGTAGCATAACAGACATGGTGTGAATGGCTTTGTTTGTGAAGATCAGGTAAATTTCTATTTATAGTCTGTGCATAATCATCGTTTATGGTTTCAGATCATTACGTGAGGTGCAGATGAACACTATTCCTTTTTTTTCCAGGGCTCATCGGTTTCTTTGTGGCTTTTGGAATCTACATGGGAAAGATGGGTGAGAAAGCCAAGCTGATGATGGACTTCTTCAATGTCCTCAATGAAATTGTCATGAAAATTGTCGGCACAATCATGTGGTCAGTGTTTAGGATCCTCTACGTTTCTTGCCTTCTTAAAAAATAGCAAATAATAGCATATGTTTGAACACTGGAATGCTGGTCAACTATCAAGACCATATTGAGTTTCATATTTCATTTTGGTTCAGGAAAGTTAATGTTGCTGATATAACATTGTCTTCCTTGGTAAAGCAGTTGGTTAAAACGTTATTTCAGCTATACTCTAACAATATCTTTTCACATTTGTGATTATGTCATAGTTTGACACATACTTTTAATATATCTGAGATGAATACAGTAGTTCCTCCTAAGAACATGAGTGGCACATCAGCGTATAAACTACAAAATGTAGCAGTATGCGTTCTATACCCCTTAAGTGGAGCTGTAGATAGTTGAGTTTGCCAATACAAAGCACAGTTACACATCTTGTTATTTTATATTTGTAAATTGTAAAGTAAATATTGTAAATAAATTATAACGCCTATCCAATGATGTTCCCAAGTGCCAATTTACAGGTGGTTATCAGGTTTTATCCTTTGAGAGGTTGACCCACTTTGACAAACAAAGCCATGTCAAGGCAATTTAAACAAAAAGCCATTAAAAAGTTTAGTAAGTGGCATATTTAGCCGTTTTATTTACATATTTAGCAGATTGTGCTTTAGACATCCAGAGGCATATGGGCTTCAGTGAATGTGTATTAGTTCAGTGTCAATGCTTCAGAGTAGAGATGGCACACAGGTTTTAGTTTAATCAATGCTCAGGATATAATTTGATGATAATAATTAATTATATACACACTTCGGTAAACACTTAATTTCTCTAGTTTTATGGAATTGAAGAGGAAGCTGTCCGTGTTGCCTTAAAGCAATAACCTCTGATGGGCACGTTAAACGTAATTAGATATGCTAATAATGCCATACCTTTATTATGTAACATTCAACATAAGATCAGCCATCAATGCATCCTTTCTGTTGTAGGTATTCCCCTGCAGGCATTGCATGCTTGATCTGTGGAAAGATCATCTCTATTAATGATCTGGAGGTGGTGGCCAGGCAACTGGGAATGTATATGATCACGGTCATTGTGGGACTCATAATCCATGGTGGCATCTTTCTCCCGCTGATATATTTCATCGTAGTTCGGAAAAACCCATTCAAATTTTTTCTGGGAGTTTTTCAGGCTTGGGTCACTGCATTAGGAACAGCATCCAGGTAAATATTAATAAATTAACAATATTTAAATTTTTCAACCTATAATGTTATCTAAATCTTGTCTGTCTTAGTGCTGGTACACTGCCTGTTACCTTTCGTTGCCTGGAGCAAAACTTGGGCATCGACAAGAGGGTTACCAGATTTGTGCTTCCTGTTGGTGCAACCATCAACATGGATGGCACAGCACTGTATGAGGCAGTAGCAGCCATCTTCATCGCACAGATGAATGGAATTAAACTCGATCCTGGTCAGATTGTTACAGTCAGGTAGGTGTAAGATTATAAAGAAATAATACATAACAGCATTTAGCAGACGCCTATATCCAGAGCGACTTACAATTTATACAGTCTTACAATTAAAGCGATGGTGGGTTAAGGGCCTTGCTCAGGGACCCAACTGTGGCTTGGCAAAGGTGGGATGTCCAAGTCCAAGTCTTAACCGCTAGGCTACCACAGCACTGGATATGTTAGTCCTAAAAAAACATTATTCTTATCCAATATGCTTATTTTTATTCTATTATTTGTATAATGCTCAATACCCATTTTCTGCCTGCAACCTATAAAAGTTAGTTTACTAGTAGTTAATTAGCCAAGGAGATATGTACTAGCATTGCCTACCATAAATCACTGACACATTTAAGAGCAAGATATAAAAGTGTTTTTATGACTACTGTAGATATATTTCATAATAGCAGACCGCTACCTGGAAATATGCATCATTAGCTTTGATTTGTAACAGTTTCAAATAGTCACATATGAAAGTCTTATGAAATTCTTAGCAATTTAATGGCAGATGATTTATTGAATGGTAGCCAAAAATGTTGGTGTATTTTACTTCGAGGACGGTCAGATAGCCGGTGTCCAGTCAGCAAGCTAACTGGTATTAAATTGTAATGTGTTCATGTGATAGTCTCAGTTATCATTATATATCACTGTATACTTATTGGTTTATTTGATAGTATCCAAATGTGTCAAAATATAGACTATATAGATTAGATTAGATTAGCAAAGAGCTGTATAGAGCTGTATAGCAGGCAGACAGTTAGTAAGCTAACTGATAAGAAACCTACTTTAAATTATATAAGTCTTAATTTGCTTTAATATCTTGTCAGTGTTCTAAATAGCAAACAAATTTACTTTGTATAATTCTTAGCAATCTTTTGAAAAGTAGCTGCATAGTCCAAATATACCACATTAACTGTGTAGGTAATGTAAACACAGCGCTAATATGACCAGCAAAATAGCAGGACTGAACAGGCAGACAAACTGATTTATTTAGTCATCAAATTAATCTGTCATCTTAATTTTGTGTACATAATATTAGCAAATTAACATGTGTTGCTTTCATGGGTTTCATTGTGGTGTCCATTTTATACCCAATTACTTACAGTGAGAATACAGTACACTCAGATTGAGACAGGTTGATGTGAAATATTGTGTTATTTTTTAAAAAGCCTGACTGCGACTCTAGCTAGTGTGGGTGCAGCCAGTATTCCCAGCGCTGGCTTGGTCACCATGCTGCTCATCCTTACAGCTGTAGGATTGCCTACCCAAGATATCAGCTTACTGGTGGCAGTTGACTGGCTACTGTGAGTAATTCCGAATGATGTTTAATCATATTCAAATATTTAGATTATGTTAGTGAGTAACTATTTGCATGTTGTACACATGTTTGTTTCTCTGCCCAAACCAACAGGGATCGGTTCAGAACATCGGTTAATGTGATTGGAGACTCATATGGGGCGGGTATCGTGTACCACCTCACCAAAGATGAGCTGGACATGTACGATGCCCAGCAGAGGACGGATGACTTTGAGATGACCAAGTCGCAATCCTTCTATGAGAATAACACCAACAACGGTGTATATGCATCGTACAACTCTTGTCCACAAGTGCTAATAGATGATTGCAAGGTACACAACAATCTTACAGATATAGAAACGTGCATGTAACACTAGCGATTAAGAATACAAGTGTTTTTGTACTTGTTTTATATTTATATTTGACGAGACAAATCATTTTTATTTCTTTGACTGGTACTCACACTTTTGGGTAACATTTGAACATGTCAATGAGGACTGACTGGATGTAATTAGCCAAAGTTAGGACCACACACCCATTACAAACAGACACATTATGGCAAAGTAAATATAGCCCAATTACTCCTAGTTTGTACTGCACATTGTGGGCCAACGTTAGCAGATTCAGATTTCCTTTGATTTGTAGAACAAATTCAGTTACAATAACACTGTAAGACATTTCTTTGCTCCAAACTGCTGCCTGTGTATTATATTAAAAAACATATCTGAGCGTGCCTTTGTAAAACAGTTAGCTGTACATCAATTGCTTTCAGATCACCATGGCCCCAAATGGCTCCCCTGCTGAGTTTTCTCTTCTTGAGGAGGAACCTTGGAAACACGATTAATACAACAAAGATCCAGCTTCACCTTGCCCCAAGTTCCACAAGTTCACTGTTCTATGTGAAAACAATTGTTTGCAGAGTTCACACTTGCAGTGTAACCACAGAGACACACAGTGGTATGTCTGTTGCAACTCTCTACCTATGCCAGAGAAAGTAGCTTAACGCGTTGGTTAAGGACTGCTAGTACACTGAGGGTTGTGAATTCAAATGGTGGTGCGTGACAGGAGGAAAGACGAGGTGTACCAGTGCTGTGCTGTCTTACCGAACTGGGCAGTTGTGCAATGTTTATAACACCTGACAACTCGTGATCGGGTGCTTGTGGAACCCTATATGTTTATGCTTGGGCATTTGTGCAGGACTATAACATCTTAATTTCTTATGACTGAATGAAAGAGAAAGGCCTATAAACCTTGCAGCTGGGTCTATGCTAACTTACCTGTAATGGGCTGGACCCTTGGGCAATTTCTGTAATCTTTATATGCTTACAGCTGAGTGCTACTACTAAACATTTAACCCTAAAGTACTCATGCCTGAATCTTTGGTCAAGGCTTTACAGGGCCACTTGTTCAAGGCACCTAAGCCCGAGCAAATCATGATTCAGACCTTGGGCAAGATTGAATAGACTGTGCTCCTCTTGGTCGTGACCTAAAGCAAGACCTGTAAATTTTACCTGCCTAACGATGACCTCTTATGCAAAGCTGTTAAGCAAGACCTCTAACACTAAATTGTATACACCTAGGCCTGTATGCAATGTATATAATAGAGCCATTCCCCCAATGTTACCATTTCTGTAAAAAAGATCATTACGTGTATATATATTATATAATAACATTTTTATGAAGCAAAGTGTTGTGTACAGTGATGCAATAACATTTATTAGTTGTCCCTGGTCTTTAACATTACCCGTTGCATTGAAATATAGTAATTTAAACCCATCAGAAATCTTTTTTTGCATTGTTGTGTCACCCCATATCCCACCTATGCCTTAAATAGATTTTTTCGTGAGAAAACTGTAACATCTTTCTTGAAAGTACATAATTTCACTCAGTCCTGTCACCCTAACATATGCCCGCTTTTGAAAATTATGGAACATACATCAAGTCAAATGCTCAATAGGAAGTATCATCTGGAACTTCTGAAGAGCACTGAAGAGCAAAAGCAAGTTCTATTTTATTTTTTTCTGTATATTTTATGATATTGCAATGATGACTAACTATCATGTAACCTTATAACATACTGTTCTGTATAGTTCAATATGCATGTTTTTAGATCAGTGTTTAAAAAATATAGAAATTTAAGTTCAGAGTTACAACAAGCACCCATTGCTTGTTGAATGAACCAACCTTACTGCACAGGATTGTACAAAAGGACAGGGCAACCACTAATTATTCATAGATTATCCTTTCAGCAAGATGAATAACCCTTAACTGGGTCAATTGTACACGGATTGCAACTCCTATTTGCTCACTATTGTACTCTTAAACAAGGTAAGCCATGAAACCCTTGGCAACAGAAAACTGAGACAAACAGGAAGTTCAATAACCCCTGGCTGCTTACTACTGGCCAATGTGCAATGTCATCAATGTACTCCTGAACAAAGTAACCCATAAAACGCTTGGCAGCATGGCTCACAAAGTGACATACAATTGACCTGGGCTGTCGATTGCTAACAGTGGGAGCCTGGCAGATCTGGGATTTAACTCATAACCTTCAAATTGGTAGTCCAAAACCTTAAACACTGACTTTAACCACCCGTCCAAGAAACACTCATCTAGGCTGTTTCTAGTGGCCAATGAGGGGAGCTTCAGCTTTCCCCCAGTGACTTGGCTCAGGTGGATTAACCCTTGGTGGCAGCACTTACATTCAGCCACTTAGTATGAAATCTTCCCAACCCCTACAGCTTAGAAGCCCCAAGCAGTGCTGATTTTTGTCTGTAATGCTCACTATGGCTATAAAAATACTACTCAGACAATCCTGAAAGCTGATAAGTGCTTTCTTCTGCAAGGGGATGGCTTATTTGGAGCCACCAAATGCTAACAAATATGAGCAAAACATATAATAAGGGATATGCTGTGTGTTTGCAGAATGATGTAGACAGACGTCATGTTTGTATAACACGTTCTTTCTATATTGTTTGTATATGTAAATTGACTTTATAACAACCATGCCTTGAAACTGGAAAGAATAGCAGTAATTTTGACTCCAAATGTATTTTCTTACAGAATTAGTCATAGGTTGTTAAAAAAGCACAGTAGAAATAAGATCAAATATAAATGAACTGAAGACAACAGCAGGAAAATAACTCTGTATTATATGAATGGACTATCTTTTGTGTGTTTTTTTATTTTATTAAAGTGCCTCCTTGCACTTTGTGTACATATCAGTGTGTAGAATGACTAGATAATCGTATACAATACCTATAAATATAATGATACCAAGTCAAAATCCTTACATTGTACCACATTTTTTCTGTAAAGTAGAATTAAATCAAAGTTTTCCAGCTTTGTTTACACATTAGAACCCTCAACATCAAAGTGAGATTGATTTATATTTCACTTTTAACTCAAATCATCTAAGCCCAGAAGGCTCAATTAAGCAAGGCTAGGGCACAGTAGAAAAGAAATGCTCCCTAAATCTGATGAGGAAGAAACCACTGGAGGACCAAGACTCAAAGAGGGACCCACATTCTATGCTAGCCTAGATGTTATTTGTAAGAATTAAACTAATATTCACATTTCTACGAATAATTTATATAAATAAAATATAATAACATAGGGAATATATTAAACATAAAAAATTATAAAACATAGAGCATAGCCAACTTTCCAAGCATTATATTATTGTATATATTCCATCACTGAAGGTTCGTATGCCATCTGGCAGATATTCCGGTGATGTTGCATCCTCAGTCAGCAGGAGGAGGGGAGAGGTTGGGGAAGAACAGCTTTGTCAGAAAAACAGAATATGTACTTAGGGATGTTAAGAACACAGTTGTGTCAGTAACTACATGAGACTCTGTCAGCACTAATGATAATAGGATATTTGAGATCTTGAGATGAACAACAAACAAACTTAAGTGATCACATGTGAGAGGCAAGACAGCTACTCAACATCACCTTAAAACTCTATAACAGTAGACCCTTAGTCTAAAGCAAGGGTGCAGCAGAAATGATTTGTAGTTGTCTGTGTGGCACAGTGACTAGGTGGGTAGCACTGCCGCTTCACAGCAAGAAGGTCTGTGTGGAGTCTGCATGTCCTGCCCATGCCTGTGTGGATTTTCTCTGGATACACTGGTTTCCTTGCACATTCCAAAGACATGCAGGTTAGGTTAATTGGTGTCTCTAAAGTGCCCCTAGTGTGTGAGTGTATGCGCCCCTGTGGTGGATTGGTGCCCTGTTTAGGGTTCCTGCCTCCCCTATACTGCCAGCTAGACACTGGCACCAGCTCTCCCACGACTCTGCTCGGGATCAATCAGATAAGAAAATGAATGAATGAATAAATGTCTCCAGATTTTGTACCTCCACACAATCCTGTCTCTGAGCTCTATAGGCAGCTCTGTTCTCCTCATGCCTTGGTTTTTTTCTCTGATATAGATTGTTAGATGTGACCTTATGACAGATGTGTCTCTCCAAATCATGTCCAACCAACTGGATATACCACAGGTGGACTCTTAGCACAAGGCCTCATAACAAAAAGTGAACAAAGTGAAAGTCTGAGAGTCTGAAGAGTCTCTCTGTACGGTATATTATGTTTGATTCATAAACTATGATAAATCCCTATGGAATGTACAATCTTTTTGATGAACTTCAGACTTCCTGTAATATATGAAGTCTTTCAGTGTCACATGCTTGAGACCTAGCTTGGTGACTCACACCTTTCTTTGACTGCGATATGCATTCCAGAGTAGCAGTAGATGTTCTACTGTATCGTGCCTTTTAATCAGGTGCTGTGACTAATTTTACATTGTGTGCATCATCCTTAGATGGCTGAAAACTATTTCTTGCCTCCTGTTCCATCCTTTGAATTCCACTGATCCCCCAATGGCAAAATCGCATTGGACGAAAACACACAACAATGAACTATTTATGATTGTTTATTTATAGTGAAATTATAGCACACATCACTTGAAAAGAAAATATTGAATATTATGAAAAATGAAAAAAACTATTTTTAATGTAAAAAGACTGTTCTGTAAAACTCCTTTTAAAGACATTTTAAATAATGCCATGTAGAAAGTAAAAGATAACTTATTTAATATATTTAAAATAGTTCCTTGTGCGGCTATATAAATTAAGTGTTTAAACCCACTGAGCTCCACTGTAGCTATGGGAGCCACATTCTGCACATTATAGTAGGAAATGGAGTCTGTTATATCGTTCCAAATCTTTTTGAATCCATTTCATATTGTGAAGTGTCTGAAGATGTCCGTTGTTGAGAGCTGCTTTGTGGAGGCACTTGTTGCTGGTCCCTTGTCACTCTCTCTTTTTTGAGACGCGTCCTGTTCATATTTGGTAGTGCTGGTGTAATGGCGCTCTAAGTGTTAAACAAGATCTGCCAAAGGAATTACCAATGGTTGCTAAATCTTTTTTTACAGTGCTTACATCTGATTTATTTTGGTTAAGTGTGAACTGGCAAGGTTATGCCTGCTAAAGGTTTTTTAAGTTGGTTTTGATTAATTTTCAAAAAATTGAACAGCCCTACAATCTACAGCAAAATAAAAACATAAGACACATTCTGTCTGATGTCCCACTAATTTTGCATGCAATCTTCAATTTGTTCAACTAGAAATCACTAATAAATATAAATAGGAATGTCTGAATAGAGACCTATGATGTTGGGAACTGCTAAAATCACTACTAAACGCTATTTTGTTATTTATTTAGAATGGTATTACTAATTTAAATTTTATTGTTGATTTAAATTATATTATTGATTATTCATAATTTTACTATTAATACACTGTAATTATTTCAATTCACATCTAGGCCTCCCCTGGAGGTCGGGTCCCTTTTTGAGTCTTGCCCATCCCAAGGTTTCTGCCTTCTTTATACAGGGTGTTTTTCCTTTCCACTGTCGCCCCAGGCTTGCTCAATTTGGGATTGGTCTTTTTTGATAATATAAGATTGTAAATCTGCTTTGAGACAATGCTCTGTTGTAGAAAGCTATATAAATAAATATTGAATTAGTTTTAATTGAATTTTAAATCATATTGGTGTGACTGCAGGCATATGATTGTTAAATCAAGTATTTATGAAGTGCTTCAGGAGAGATTCCCAAATATACAGATGAATATTTGATATTTTGCATTGCGATATATCCTAAAAAATTGCGATATAATTTCAAACTCATATCCATCCACCCCTACCCCAGGCCATAAAGGACCTAAGCCCAGTGCAGTCCAGCAACCATGTCCATACACATAACCCAAAAACAGGTTCAATACTGATCCAAAGAGCATGACACAGCAAGCATATATACCATAACAAATAATCTACAGGACAGCACGGGGGCTCGGTGGGCGGCACCACTGCCCCACAGCAAGAAGGTCCCAGGTTCAATCACAGGGTGGAGCGGCCTGGGTCCTTTCTATGTGGAGTTTGCATGTTGTCTATGTGGGTTTACTCCAGGTACTCCGGTTTCCTCCCACAGTCCAAAAACATGTGTTAGGTTATTCAGTCACTCTAAACTGGCATCGATTCGAGGGCCTACGAGGTGGCATTAAATAATGGCTAAAACTGCAGTGCTGTGACCAGCGACGTCTGCGAGGCGTCTGACAGACTGGTCGGTCAAGGTGATACGTTATGTTATGTTATGTTGTTATGTTATATATAAATTACTAATTATTATTAGTAGTAGTAGTAGTAGTAGTATTGACATCTTGCTGTTATTTTAATCATCATCATATTTATTATTGTTATTATTATTATTATTATTATTGTTATTACAGGTATGCCATTTACCATTCACTCTTAATTGGTTTATCAACAAAAATTTTAATCAGTCTAATATCTAATGTCTTATATGTATCAGTATAATATTTTATATATTTATTTATATATAATATATTTTCTATATATTGTTCATCATATCATGATACATTTTGTGGAGCACTAAAGAAGTGGAGCACATTTTGAACATAAATCACTTTACTATGGGTTAATGGCTATGGAATAATATTTAAATAGTGGCTTTTTTAGAAAATCTGGTGGTTCTGATGAATGTTGTCTGTGATCACATGTATTTTGATAAATATTTACTATATACAGTATATGCCTTTAATATTTTGACCATCTAGCCCACCACTAGTTTATAAAATGTACATAGGTAAGAATTACCGTACTGTTTCCTATCGAGTTTTAATTAACATTATTATACAAAATAAAGCACCATGTATCTAAAACTGTCAATATCCTTTTCGGTCAATGTAGACATTAAACAATGCATACCTGTATTAATGTAACGCAACTCTTACTAGCAAAGGTGAAAAAGAATATAATGAGGTTATTGGCACAACTGCTACCTCACCTCTCCAGAGGTGGGTACTGATGCTGAGCGATGCAGGAGAAATCATCGACCATCCTCACAACGATCCAAACAAAACAATCTGGATGGCAGTAATAATCCAGGACAGTGCTAATGGTGTCAATAATAATTTGACCTACATTTATTTGCACTGCATTTGTGTATGCTTTAAAATCAACCCACATCGTAAACCTGACTTCGTACAGCCACTTGGTTCTCATGTTAAGTGTTTGCCAGCTGTAGCAACAGTGGAGCAATATACTGGTACTGGCAACAGCATGCCGTGATTATTGATTGTCCCCTCATGGCAGCCTGGGCCATCTCTAAGCGCAGATATGACAGTTTGTAATTAAACACATTCATCTTTAGCCTCCTCTTGTGCTCACAGCTTGACACAAATGTATTCCGTTCACTAGAACGAATGGACTTGGGCACGTCTTTCAACCATTCACACAACGTGGTTGTCCTACATGGTGTATCATAAGTTTCTTTTATTTTTCCTTTAAATTAGGAGCGATGGTAGCTTCCCTGCAGCTTCGTAGACCTCAGGTGCCGTATTAATAAAGATTCTTAAGGTTCAGAGTTACTTAAAGTAACTCCTAGTGATGAAATGCTAAAAAAATTATAATAGTGGGTGTTTTTCTCTTAAAGTTAGGAGCAGATCGTATTAAAGGTCAAAGTTATTTATTAAGCATCTTAAACCCTAAAAGAATCCCTACGGTGAAACAATGTTAGGTGTAGTGAGGAGGACTTGTAGGATTATTCTTAGGGATTCTCTTAAGCAGAGGAGGAAACGGTAAACAAGCGGAAAAATGACGAGGCAGCAGAATGTTCTCCAAACCCTGAGTAACAGGGAGTTCTTGCAGGAATAAATCTTGTGGATGATCACTATGTAAAGGAAGTTTAAGTTTTCATAGTTTCTCGGGTCACAGTGAACTCAGGAGACAGTGGCAATTAAACATCAATCACAACCACTTTATTATTTCTCCTAATACGAAGGTCTGTAGCAGGCATTTCATATCAGACCATTTTGGGTTGAACCCAAATGACCAGAAGGTCGGAGAAGACTGGCCACAGGTGCGGTGCCACTACTGTGTAAAAGGAACAGATGCAGCACTCGGGCACCGTGGCACAATGTATTGGAAAGGCAGGAAAGACAGACTGAACCCACCTTCATAGAAAAAATAAAGTCATTCCTTATTACGGATTGTGTTAAGTGCAAAGTATACTGTCCGCCATTTCTGTCAAGCAAAATCACATGCCTGCATCTCAGGTTACTGAAACACAGTAGCATGACTGAGGGTACATGTAGAACAAAAGTACATTTATTTATAACAAAAAATGTATTTTAAACATTAAAATTCATACAAAAAACAACAAAAAATGACAACTTCAGAGTGGAATCATTACAAGTGATTATGTATCTTAATTTTTTACTGTGCATTTTTTGTTGTTGTTGCTGTGCCACCTTGCAACACCTATAAACCCCCAGTTTGGGAACCACCAAGTTAGAAACTGCCTAAACTTGCACTAAGGTTGGTTTCCCAAAAGCATAGTTGCTAACTGTGTTGTTGCATCGTAACTACATTGCACTATGCAAGCTTGAGTGAAGCCAGCCAACTGAAGATGAAGCCAACTGCACTTCTTTTTTGGTTCCTTGAAAATGCTTCACCTCTGTGGTAGCCTAGTGGTTAAGGTACTGGACTATGGACCGAAAGGTCCAGGGTTCAAATCCCACCTCTGCCACAGTTGGGTCCCTGAGCAAGACCCTTAACCCACAATTGCTTGGATTGTAAGACTGTATTAATTGTAAGTCGCTCTGGATAAGGACATCTGCTAAATACTGTTAATGTAAGTCACAGGTATATAAACCTCTACAGGGAAAGTGGTGGAGCTCCTTTGAGGTGGTCCTTGACCCATCCTGTAAACACACGAGGTGTTCGGGTTACTGGGGCCAAGTTGTGACCACTTGGAGAGCCATTGCGAGTCATTAGTCACATGTGCCAAGGTGCAAATGGGGGTTAAACCGTTTAGAAAGGGATCTCTAGACTGCTTTGTAGGTGGCTGATAATTAGTGTATAAAACCACTCCCTAAACTTCTTCCCCCAAAAGTGTATACGCTATCCAACAGATTAAGCTACACAAATTAAGATCATTGTGAATAAGCTGTCAATTAAATAAAGCAAATAAATGTACGTGTGAGATTAGTGTCACTTGAGCACTTACAGCACTTCCTAAATAAGGTTGCTTCTCTGTGTGTGTGTGTATGTTGGGGGTGAAGGGGGGATTGGAGGAGACGAAAAGAGTGACAAGGCTGACAACCAATCACATTCTTCTTTTAAGCTAGGAGTATCATTGCTCCAGATGTTCAACGTTCTGTTGTTTTCTTTGTGAGTGAGACAGCCAAGCTCAAGTTATATAAAATAAAAAAAATAGCTGACTACTCTGTTAACATATCGCTTGTTTATTCAACAAAGATATTTCTGCGTCCTCTTTGTATTCGGATTGATGAAAAAAAGTTAAAGAAAAAGCTGTGAAAGAAAAACCTAATGCATTTAGCTGTTTTGCAGTCGATGGATGCTCCAGAAATCAGACAGGAGCTCAGTCTACGAGTGGCAAAGCAAATCGCTTGCAAGGATGTTGTTGAACATTTTCTTGGCATCTACAGATCACCAAAATCATAGAGCCATGTGAAACAGGATGATGACCTAGTCAGTCTTTTTATGCTACTGTAATGTAAATTCAACTGGTATTTTTACGCTGTTTACAGCAGAAAAGCATCGAGTAACTTGCACAAAAAAGTCTCTAACCATATCAGCTGAGTTAGAACAGTTTCTAGTACAAGCAAGACCTAACAAGCTCTTAAATTCCCACCTCTGCTCACGGAGCCACATTGTTGACCGGCTGTTACCTGTTTATGGTTACAACATCCAGAGTTAAAAGACAGATTCCTGCTGTTATTATGGACACAATTTTATTCCTTTTTTTATTTTTAAGACCTCGTTTGCCAAACTGACGGACATAGATTAGATGGGTTAAATTGGATGGACGTTAAACGGCGCTCGCGTATCCAAAATCATGACGTGCAGCATGTTTTTGAAAAGCTATTTTCCTCATTTATCCATTCTCTTCCGCTTAATCCACACGGGGTGGCGGGCGAGACAATGCCCACCTGGCAACTCTGGGCGTAAGGGCAAGAAACAAACCCAGATGGGGCACACACACAGTCACACACTAAGGACTACTTTGGGGACACCAATTAACCTATTATCCATGTCTTTGGACTGTGGGAGGAAACCGGAGTACCTGGAGTAAACAGTACTGGCTGACTCCTGTTGGAGTGCAAATGCATCTCAGCTGCAAAACATTTTAGGCTTAGCTGAACTGACAAAATGTGTAAGCATCATTATGTAATTAAACACAATGTGATTTGATGTTATTAAATCTCAATATCGGTGCTATACCTTAAATTAGAATATAACAGCAGGTCACTGGCACCGTTTCCCTTTTACATATAACTCATTTAATTTGCATACATTTGCATAATACACTATGGCACTGAATCCAGTATCACCTATTTACAGAGAAATCTGTTTGACATCTTTCCATCAAAATGACTGCCTGCCTTCATTTGACACAGCGCTTTCAGGTGACTAAACTGGGCAATTACTTATAAATATTAAACAGTTCTGACAGTTATTGGGCTGCAGTTTTACAGATCTCTAGCAGGAAGTCATTAAAATCTAATGCAACATTATTGGATCATCCAGTGTCTGTGAAGAAACAGCGATGTATAAGGGACTGAGTCAGCAACCAGCCTGAGTCAGGAGGGACTAGCAGTAAAACACTGGAGTTTTTAGGATACTTTCTCTTATATTGCTTGGCAGAACCAAGTTTTTAATACATTTAAACAACTTAAAATGTTACAAGCTTGTGAAGCCTTTAGAATTGTCTAGATTTCTTCAAACATATGACCTAAAAGTAGACAACAAGAACTTGATCCAGTGTACTGTGATATACAAAATATCATACTTAGTCATGAAGGTGATGTATGTGAATGTCAAAAGTATGCAAACCTCCATGTGATGGAAATCAGGTGTGAGTAGATCCCAAAACTGCTCACAAAAATTAGCAGTATTTCATTAGGAGATCTTTCATTTTGAAGAGTCAAGGCAAATTATTTTTTTTACAGTGGAGTATTGTCTCAAAACAGCTTTACAATATATTATCTTGAAAGGCCAATCCCAAATTGAGCAAGCCTAGTGCGACAGTGGAAAGAAAAAACTCCCTGAAAGTAGA
>JAUZSU010173167.1:0-13019 GCA_034780255.1 Parotocinclus maculicauda | reverse complement strand
GCCCATACCAGTCCATCGGCACTAAAAGCCCCCGGAGCTTTACCACTATCTCTAGGGAACGCGGAAGGGCGCAAGGGTGCCGGTGGTCAGACGCGCCAACCGAACGGCGATGGAATCCCGTTGGAATAACGATGACCTGGCCCCGAACAGAGCTAAAACCACACCTTTATAGGACGTGAAGCAGCTGTTTGGGATCAGGACATAATTAAGATAATGGATACAAGGTTACCTCGCCGATGGCTCTGTGATGGCGACCGGCGAGGACGACCGAACGCACCGGGGGAAGGTAGGAACCCTAACACTTATGTAGGACTTTCACTAAACATAATAAACCACCTTGTATATGAGAAGGACTTATTAATCTAAGAATAATAAAAAAAGGTTAATAACTAGAACATATAATGATCAGTGCTGCTGTATCTATGGTTCTGATAATTAGTTTCTGTGAGATTGCAAAGCCTTCTGTCTTGTATAAGAGTAATATTGTGGCTTTGTAACTTTGTAGTAAGTAACTATCTGAATTATTGTATTATATAAGCATACTCTGCCTTATTTAACCCCAATTTTTGTGAAATATTTTATATGATTCACAGTATTAATCTCAATTCTTGCACTAGGCCTTCCAATTTAGGGAGGTGAACAGTGCTGTCATTTTGTCCTGTATGATTTTTGAGCTTGTGCCCTTCACAGAACCCAAGGGCACGTCACAATAGAACTAAATAAATTTAAATTAACACTCATCGTGAAACAGACATAGTTCAATACAGTGAGACACATCATGAAGTAATAGAGGAAGGAAACAGAAAAAGTTATTAGGATGGATTTAAATTTCAGTAGAGTAGAACCAGTCCAAATGGACGAAGGAAGAGAGTTCTAGAGGGTGGAAGCAGTGACAGCAAATGATTAAATTGTGGAGATGGAGTGATGCAAGCCCATGGAGGGATTTAAATGTCAATATTACCAATTTTTTTTCTGCATGCGTTGGTAAACCGGGAGCCAGTACAGTTGAGTAAAAACAGGAGTGATGTGATCAAAATTTAGTTTGAGTAAGAATCCTAGCAGCGGAGTTCTGGATGTACCGTAGAATTCAAATCGAATTATAAGGAAGACTGTAAAGAAGTGAATTGCAGTAATCACGACAAAAGAAGACAAAAGCATCCACCAAAATCTCTGCAGCAGCAGAACAAAGGAGGGGCACACCTGAGCAATGTTGCGAAGATGAAAAAAGCACACTTAAAAATAGACCCAATGTAAGGAAGAAAAGACAATATATAGTCAATATATAGTATAATTTATAGTCAATAAAAACACCAAGATTATGGACAGTAGGGGATAAGTGAACAGACACACCCGCGATAGATAATGAGGAGATCGAGAAAATTACAGATTTGGTGCCAACAAAATTTAAGACCTTAAATTTAAGATCTTAAAATTAAGACCTGTAGCCAGGAATTCCAGTGAGAAATAGTTAAAGCAGCAAAAATGGAAATGAAGAAGAGAATTTAAAGATAAGGTAAGAGTTGAGTGTCGTCAGCATAGCATTGAAAGCAAAGGTTGTATTTATGTATAATAAAAGAAGACCAAGAATGGAGCCCTATGGAACACCATGTAGCAGTAACAGTTTCAGACCCAGCATTCCCAAGGTAAATAAAAAAAGAGCTATGATACGATTTAAACCAAGTTATTACTACGTCTAAATGTAAAATATCCAAAAAACAGAAAAACAAGGCTGATGCGAGATCTAAAAGAGCCAAAACAAATGCAAGACCTTGATCAGCTGCAGAGGGCAGATCATTGAGAATATAAAAAAGCGCAATTTCAATGCTTTGCTGAGGAGAAAAACCAGACAGCTGGGAAGCCACGGCGCACTTCAGAATAAAGAAAGGTTCGATGTAGGGTGAAAATTACAGTGCAATCTAAATCAACTTTCTTGAGGACAGGAGGCAGTTTTTAAGGCAAGGGGTTCAATACCAGATGAAAGCGAAAGATTCGGCAAAAAGGAGATCACTTTTCTTGAAAATAGCATTAGGAGAAGGATCAAGTTTAGAACCAGAAATAACCTAATAGATGTAATTTTTACTAACCAGGGAGAACGTGGAAAACCTAGTAGTCACTGGTGGAACAAATATATCAGAAATGGATAGTAAAGTGCAGTAACGTGCAGTTTCTCCACGACAGATGGAGAAAGCCTTATCAGTAAAAAAAAGTGTAGGTTAGTGTAGGTATGTTACAGAGATCAGTGGAAGCAGACAACTGGTTTGGCAAAGGACTTTTTATTAAAAACAGAAAAAAAGTTGACGAGGGTTAACACCAGAGGAGTTGTGAAAAGAAAAGTGAAAAATGCAGAGCAAGCAGTATAGTGCTGTTTTATACTTTATGAGATGCTCATTGTATGTTGATTGTTGAACATTTAGCCCCGATTTTTTAAACAGGTGCTCAAGGTGCTTTCTTGCAATTTTTAATGCCTGAAGTTCAGAAGTACAACAAGAAGATGAGTGAGTGAAGGAAGCAGAGATGGTGCGGCGCTAAAGAGTCAAGAGTGGAAAACAAAACTTTACAAAATGAAGCAACATTATCATCAAGAGAGAGAAGCTCAGAGAGAAGAGAGGAACTTCTGCATGTCAATCGAAGAGAGTTTACAGGACACTAGTTTTTCAAAGCGATTTTAATAATAAAAAAGAAAGAGAAGTGATAAGATTAACTTTACAGCATTTTAGCAGACGCCCTAACCCAGAGCGTAAGATTATTTTCTGAAACAGGTAGAGAGAACACTGAAATATTACTGACGCTTTGGAGCAGAACAAATTAAGTATAAAATATGGCCGCAGTTGCGAATAGGAAATGAAACATGTTGTGAGAGATCAAAACAGTTACGTAAAGAGAGATTTTATTAGTTATTGGTAGCAGCAACAGTCTTTGGAGAAGGATACATTAGTAACAAAGCAGTTGAACTATGGAAATTGCCTTAATGCTAATAATTTAAAAGTGGCCGCATCACAGAGCGTGTTGCGATATTTTTACATTGGAATTAAATAAAACATCCAAGTAAACCATCACAACAAACAAGCCTTGAGACACAATTGTTGCTTAATCCAGTAGGAGTAGCCGCATTTAGATGAAAAAAGTCACTGAGAGACTGCCAGGTTTCATTCAAGCATAGAATGCCAATGTGTCATTGTTCAGTACAACCTTGTCTGATAATGATTTGCAGTTTAATAGAGCCAGGATAGAAGTTAAAGCTGGAAGAGCCCCAAATGTAGGAGAAGTCGTAGATCGGAGGAGCTCCCAAAGAATTCCATAGTCAACACCATGAGGCAGCTTGAATGTACAACAAGATAATATATCTATTAGACAATCCAGCCACGATGAAGATACCAGTGGTAACGCCTGATACCCAGTGAATATAGCAGGAGGTAGCCAGTGGTATGAACCATATACCACTGGTATAGCCAGTGGTATTAACAAAGTCTATGAAGCACAGCAGAGGAGTAAGATATCACAGTGCAAACATAAAAACACATTCATCAAAAAAAAAAAAAATCTTATTTTCAGTTCCGATTTTTCTCCAGCCAAGCAATACATGGTTGGGATGCAACTCCTTTACAAATCTGGAGCACCTGTACTCTTGCTTTTTTTGCTAAGACATAATGTTGTTTAAGGTGAGGGGTTCAGTATGTGTATATTTCAGTAAGTGTATATTTTGACAATAAGTATTGTAGGAGCCAAAGTGTATACTCTTTGTGTGTAATGTTTTTTGGTTTCCACTGGATGGCGTATGTTAATTCGCCAGGTATATAGGTAGGTACCTGGTGTTGCTGGGTAGATGTTGTACCCGGAAGGGCAAAGGATTTTGACCGTTAATGTTTGGCGTTAATGTTTGGCGTTAATGTTTGGTGCTACGCTAAAGCGGTTGGGCTTGCTGTATTGGACTTTTGGAATAAATGGAAACAACATGAATCAGCTTGAAGACGTTGTAGGCGATTGCTTTAATACACAGCGAGTTAACAGTGTTGTTACTTCACAAATAGGTAACGCGTCAGTCATACCAATATCCGGGCAGTTACACCTCAGTAGTCCTGTAGAAGGAACAGAACTCCTTTAATACTAGTCAAAATCCTGCGATAGTTCGTAATTAGTTTGTCGGAATTCTTCTGCGCTTGTGGATTTCGGAGCAGGAAGAGCTTTCGTTGGAGATTATTCATCTGGATTCGTGGACAACAGCAAGGAGTTTCGTTTGATGAGGAAACCTTTCATTGAAAAGCATTTAAGATATCATCTGATGACTTCAGGCGCCCAACGAAAGAGGTACTGTAGCGCTACAAATTTTTTAATGGCCATTTAAATCTTTTATTTGTGTGCACACAGTACCCGGGTATAATTTCAACACGTGTAAAAAGCCAGCAGACATTTGACTTTGGAAATCGTGAATTATTTGGACTGACTTTGCATGACTTGACTTTCTCCGATCTCTCGTTACAATGGATGCGCGTGATAAACTTCAAACTGTTAGTGGTGTCAATCAGCAAAGCAAACGTGCAAACATGCTGGCTGATAAACTTTTGACTTTACAGGCGGACAGAAAGTTAAAATTAGATAATGCAAGTACTATTAGGAAATCAATGGACTGTTTAAAACATGATATTCCTCAGTTACAAAATGCTCTAAAATGTTTGGTGGAAAATTGTAATGATGCAAAACGCATTCATGAATCATTGTTGAGTTTATTACCTGTTGAAGAAAAAGAAAAACATGATGTTTGGTTTAAAGCAAAAATGATTTCAAACAATGACGTTATTCTGAAAATGCTCACACTGGTTCACCTACTGTTTTAAATGCTGATGCAGGTGTTAATGGTGATGTTAAGGTTGTTTAAGTTGTATAAGTGGCAAGTCAAGCACACATTCTGCCAGGGTGTTGGTCCAGGCAGAAAGGGCGGCGTTAGTTGCTCGCCAATCTCTCTTAAGGGAGAAACATGCCATTGAGGAGCAGGAGCAACAGCTGAGGAGAAGAAAGGAGCAGCTTGATCTAGATGCAAAGTTGGCTGCATTAGAAGCTAAATTAGCTGTGCTACACGACTCAGGCAGGAGGAGTCACTCAGCAGCTCCATCAGATGGCATGAACTCTTATTTGCTCAAGGAGAAAAAGAAAGTGGTCGACTTTAATCCCAATGCGATGGAGTTTCAACCTGTTACACCACAACAATTACAGCATGTGTCTACCCAAGGCCCAATACCACCTAACAGCATACTGTCAACAGAAGCATGTAGAAAGCAAACTGAGCAGTGGTGTAATGATGTCTTCAAACAATACACTGGCCCTCAGCTTCAACATGGAGTATCATATGGAGCACATCAACAGCATGCAATGGCTGCACAACCACTTTCTACCAGTAATGCATTACACAGCATGAATTACTGGAAATCATGCAAAGGCAAAATGACATCACAGCCGCTCTGGTTCATGAACAGCGCATCTCATCGTTACCATCCAGAGAGATACCAGTGTTCGATGGGGACCCTCTCCAGTTTCGGCAATTTATGAAGACCTTTGAACAGGGCGTGGAGAGTAAGGCTGGAAAAGGAGACTGCCTTTACTATTTAGAACAGTTCAGGAGAGGTCAGCCCCAAGAATTGGTGCGTAGCTGCCAGCATATGGTGCCGGAGCATGGTTATGTAGAGGCAAAGGGCCTCCTCACTGAACACTTTGGCAACCCTTACAAGTTGGCAACATCCTACATGAAGAAAGCTTTGGCCTGGCAAGCTATTAAAGCAGAGGATATGAAGGCACTGCAGGCCTACTCCTTGTTCTTACGTGGCTGTTGTAACGTCATGCAGGAGCTGAGTTATGTACAAGAACTTGATATGCCTGTAAACATGAAGACCATTCTCTCTAAGCTGCCATTTAAATTGAGAGAACAGTGGCACACCACAGCACATGACATCATGGAGAAAACTAAATACAGAGCCCACATCTTCGACCTGGTGCAGTTCATTAAACGGCGTGTAAAAATTCTGTCTGACCCCTTGTTCGGCGATATACTGGATCCACCCTCCATCTCATCTATAACAAAGTCGCCGTTAAAGTTCAAGTCACAGCACAGGGGCAATGTAAGGGGAAACATTGTTGCTGCAATGGATGTGGCTGATGGCAGGGGCCAAACTCAGGGTGTGGATTAAGTGAAATGCCTGTGCTGTGATCGTCACCATCTGGTGAAGGAATGCAAGCAGTTCAGAGGCAAGAGACACAAAGACAAAATTCTTCTCTTGAGGCAAAAAGGAGTTTGTTTCGCCTGTTTGCCAACTGGACACATGAGCAAAGACTGTGAGCAGCGCTTGACATGTCAAATTTGTGGAAAGGCTCATCCAACTGTGCTTCATATTAAACAGCAACAGACCACAGAACACTCAAAGGATTCTGCTGACACCCAGCAGTCCTCCAGTGAAACATGTGGGCATACAGGGGCCGGTAGAGACCAATGTGTACTGTCCATTCTGCCTGTGAAGCTGAAAGCTGCAAAGGGAAGCCGAATTATAACAACATACGCCTTCCTAGATCCTGGTAGCTCAGCTACATTTTGCTCTGAACATCTCATGCAAAAAAAGAAACTCACAGGCAAGAAAATCAACTTCCTGTTAAGGACAATGGGACAGGAAAAGGTTGTTCCGGCATATGCTCTGTCTGGTTTAGAGGTGTCTGAGGTGGACAATGACAACTTCTATCCCTTGCCTGAAGTCTTCACACAGGAGGAAATGCCTGTCACTGTGGAGAACATGATTACCTTTAAGGATCTTGCTAGGTGGTCCTATCTGTCGAAAGTGCGTATCCCAAGCATGAAGGCTAATGTTGATCTGTTGATTGGTGCCAACGCACCCAGAGTATTAGAGCCCTGGGAGGTCATCAATAGCCGTGACAATGGGCCCTATGCCATCAAGACCGTGATAGGATGGGTAGTCAATGGCCCACTGAGTGGAAGCAGTGGTGTGCCAGCACCCTCCGCCACAGTGAACTACATCTCACTTCAAAAATTGGAACAAATGCTTGTAAGTCAATACAACCACGACTTTAGTGAAAAGGCTTTGAAGGAAAAGGAATTGTCCAGGGATGACATCAGTTTATAGAAACCATGGATCAATCATCAAAGCTACTGGACGGAAAATACTGTATGAAGTTGCCTTTCAAGAGGAAAGCGGTTTCTTTTCCTAATAACATTGCCACGGTGAAGCAGAGGATGCAGGGCCTAAGGAAAAGGTTCCTCAGCAGCAAAGACTTGCACCAGGAGTATGCCGAGTATGTGAATGGCCTTATCAGTAACACCTATGCAGAACCCGTGCCACTGCCAAAGCTTCAAGGCAAACCTGGTAGAGTGTGGTACATCCCTCATCACTCAGTCCACCACCCAAGGAAAGGTACCCTTCGTGTAGTGTTTGACTGTATTGTGACCTACCAAGGAGCATGCTTGAATAAAGAGCTGCTTCAGGGGCCTAACCTCACAAGCTCATTACTGGGAGTCCTGCTGCGCTTCAGGAAGGAATCTGTGGCATTCATGGGGGACATATGGGCGATGTTCCATCAAGTGAAGGTCGCTGAGGAAGACAGAGATTTTCTTCGGTTCCTGTGGTGGCCGAACGGAGACCTCACTCAGGAGCTGAGACAATATAGGATGACCGTGCACTTGTTCGGCGCAGTATCTTCGCCAAGTTGTGATAGTTACGCACTAAGGAAAAATGCGGATGACCACCAGGCTGAGTTCCCTGCCGCTGTATGTCAGTCTGTCAAGGAAAACTTTTATGTTGACGATTATTTGAAAAGCCGAAGCAGATGCCATTCAGACAATCAAGGACCTGACTGCACTGTGTCAGAAGGGAGGCTTCATCATGGAGAAGTTTGTCAGCAACAGCCGTGGTGTCTTACAAGCCATTTCATCAGAAAGAAGGGCTAAGGATCTAAAGGAACTGGACCTTGACCGTGACAGGCTGCCAGTAGAGAGAGCTCTAGGGCTACTCTGGTGCGTGGAAACTGACACATTCCAATTCAAGATAGAAAAGAAGCATCAGACACTTACCAGACGTGGTATGTTGTCCACCATCAGCTCAGTGTATGACCCGTTGGGTTTTTTGGGCCCAGTCACACTGCCAGCAAAGATAATGCTACAGGAGCTTTGCAGGAGAGGATGTGGATGGGATGATTCTTTGCCATCTGATCTCTTATCCCAGTTGAACTTTTGGCTGGACGGATTAGACATGCTTAACACCTTTAAAATATCCAGGTGTGTCAAACCAGCGACGTATGGCAAGGTTGTTAGAGCCCAACTCCATCATTTTGCTGACGCCAGCGAAGTTGGATATGGAACTGTGACATACCTGAGGATGTTGAATGAGCAAAGACAGGTACAGGTTTCCTTTCTCCTTGGTAAAGCCAGAGTAACACCACTTAAAGTGGTGACTATTCGCCGGCTTGAACTGTCTGCAGCAGTCCTTGCAGTACGGATGGACTTGATGTTGAAGGAAGAATTGAATTGGACATTCGAGGATTCTTTCTTCTGGACAGACAGTACTTCAGTCCTCAAATACATAAAAAATGAGCATAGGAGATTTTTCACATTCGTGGCCAATAGGATCTCCACTATCAGAGAATCATCAGAACCATGGCAATGGAGGCATGTCGGCTCCAAAGACAATCCAGCTGATGATGCATCAAGGGGACTGAAGGTGGCAGGTTTCCTGAAGACCAACAGGTGGTGGGAAGGGCCTGCATTTCTTTGGAGACATGAGGAAGACTGGCCCAGCAGTGCCTTTAATGTTTCTTTGAGTGATAATGACAAGGAGGTGAAGAGAGGGGCAGCCACGAATGTAATCAATGTTTGCCATGTTGTTACACCAACTGACCAGCTCATTAGTTATTTCTCTGACTGGAGGAGGCTCAAGAAAGCAGCTGCTTGGTTTCTCCATTTGAAGGCCGTTCTATTGGAAAAGACTCGCGGGAGAAGTCGGCTGAAGGGGCCTGTGACGATCCAGTCAAGTGTAGCTGATGGTCAAAGTTTCACTACAACACTCAGGGGTAACATCCTGACAATAGATGATTTGTTGGAGGCAGAGAATGCAGTCAATCGTTATTGCCAGCAGCAGCAGTTTAAGGAGGATATTGCTGCACTGTCCTCCACAAAGGCAGCAGTGAGTTGCCAAAGTTCCATATACAAGCTCGACCCAGTCTTGGTCGATGGCCTAGTAAGAGTTGGAGGAAGGCTGAGTAGAGGAGCAATGCCTGAGGAGTTTAAACAGCCTATTATCCTCTGCAAAGAGCAGCACATCGCAGCTCTCATCCTCAAACATGTCCACCAGAGTCTAGGTCATGCCGGTCGTACACACACTTTGTCGTCAGTAAGGAAGAAATTCTGGATTACGAGGGCAAATGCAGCTGTCAGGAAGGTAATCTCAGAATGTAGCTTCTGTCAACACTACAATGGACGTCTCCTGGAACAAAAGATGGCGGATCTTCCAGAGGTACGAATTCAGACAGACTTGCCCCCTTTTACCAACACTGGGGTAGATTACTTCGGTCCTATGGAAGTAAGGAAAGGAAGAGGAACGTGCAAACGGTATGGCCATATTTACCTGCTTAGCCAGCAGAGCGGTCCATCTGGAGGTGGCAGTTTCCCTGGAAACAGATTCCTGCATCAACGCTCTGAGGCGCTTTATAAGCAGGAGAGGGCAAGTAATTCATCTGATCTCAGACAACGGTACCAATTTAATTGGAGCAGACAGGGAGCTGAAAGAAGCAATAGCTGCGCTCAACCATCACCGGATTGAAGGAGTCCTCTCACAAGTTGGAATACGCTGGAGTTTCAATCCACCAGCAGGCTCACATCATGGCGGTGTCTGGGAGAGGATGATCCGCATGGTAAGAAGGGTTCTAAGTTCAGTGATACGTCAGCAGACCCTGGATGATGACTCTTTATGTACAGTATTTTGCGAGGTGGAAGCTATTTTGAATGACAGACCTCTTACTAAACTCTCTGATGATCCAACTGATTTAGAACCTCTCACACCCAACCACCTGCTCCTGCTAAAAGGAAAGCCCGCTACGCCACCAGGAGTCTTCGAACCTCATGACCAGTATGTCAGACGAAGATGGAGACAAGTGCAATATATTGCGGATTTGTTCTGGAAGAGTTGGGTCTGAGAATATTTGCCACTGCTCCAAGAACGACAGAGATGGAATGAGAAGAGGAGAAGTTTGAAAGCTGGAGACATAGTCGTTGTTATGGATGCCTCTGCCCCCCGTGGATCTTGGCCACTTGCCAGAGTGCTTGAGGTATTTCCTGATAGGCAGGACCTGGTATGAGCTGTTAGGTTGCAGACGAAATCTAACATCATTGAAAGACCTGTGACCAAACTTTGCTTAGTACATGGGGTAAAATTTATGAACGTGTTATTTTATTGCATTTATCATTTGTTGTCAGTTACATTTTGGGGGTTTTTTTTGTTTTGTTTGTTTTGTTGTTAATTTGAATTGTTGCTCTGTCAGCCATCAACAATTAGGGGCCGTTGTGTAGGAGCCAAAATGTATACTCTTTGTGTGTAATGTTTTTTGGTTTCCACTGGATGGCGTATGTTAATTCGCCAGGTATATAGGTAGGTACCTGGTGTTGCTGGGTAGATGTTGTACCCGGAAGGGCAAAGGATTTTGACCGTTAATGTTTGGCGTTAATGTTTGGCGTTAATGTTTGGTGCTACGCTAAAGCGGTTGGGCTTGCTGTATTGGACTTTTGGAATAAATGGAAACAACATGAATCAGCTTGAAGACGTTGTAGGCGATTGCTTTAATACACAGCGAGTTAACAGTGTTGTTACTTCACAAATAGGTAACGCGTCAGTCATACCAATATCCGGGCAGTTACACCTCAGTAGTCCTGTAGAAGGAACAGAACTCCTTTAATAAGTATTATACACAATGAAACTGTTTAATAATTTCACATTCCAGGCCCATATAAACCAGCAGTTTAGTTTGGTTTCGATATAACACCATGCTAATTTTATTGCTATGCTATGCTGAAATATGCTATGGCATCAGGAATGCTGATGTCATCTTGGACACAGCATGGGTGCAATTGTTGAAACAGACTCTAGCAGGACAAGAGTGTATTACAAGTGTAGTGTGTATTTTCAAGTCAGCATAACGCACTACCAATACAATTTACTGTTCCCTATTGTTTATGTAATGTGTAGATAACACTTTTTTATCAGGTTGTTGAAGAAGCAAGATTATTGTTGAAGCAATGAACACATAATTCTTCGTTTGCAATTACAAGCTATTCCATCAAGGTTGTTATATATTTCATAAAGTGGAAAAACAAGTGTGCCTCCCTGCAAAGCATCTGCAACTGATACAACCACTGCTGTGCTGAGAATGAATCATTACCCAAATAATATGTGGTCGGTGGCGGGCATGGATCGAGTGAGCGAGAGTCGACAGACTGCAACAGTGGGGCTACATTAATTAACTGTACACTTACAGTGCACATCAAATATAAGAATGCACTGCAATAATAAAGGTACTGCCAGTACCTTTGGTACCAAACACAATTTTTGTTGTTCAACTTCTAGGCTTTCATGAGTTGTTGTTTAGACTCTTCTCCCCAAGTTCTCATCTGGGAACGCTGTTTTTCTCTATCATTCCTCATTCTTTTGGCTTCTCAAAAGTCTCCTTGTGTGTGTGTAAGTGTGTCTACACTGCAATGGACAGTCTAGGTTAGGCCCCAACTCCCTGTGACCAAGAATCAGATTTAATGTGTATGAACATGAATGAATAAATACCACACAATACATCATATAAATGCAGAAAACAGCAAACCTGCACCAATGCAGAGAATGCAAGTTCATAATGTTATGGGGTGGAGTTCAGACCCAATAATGCAGAAGGGGAAGGAACGATGTCCAGGGAAAAAGGGGGAGAAAAAACAAAAAGGCAGAGCAAAAGGCTCCCCAAAGTACAGAAATAATAGCTGTCAAGCGTCACTGGGAAGTGTCCCAAACAGGGGCCCGCCTACAAGTGGCACCGAAACGTAGGGGGGGTACTCAATATCGCGCAGGGCGCTAGAAGAAGTAGCATCGGGTCGCGTCCCAAATGGAGGGACTGAGTGCGACTCAAAAGGGAAGCGGAGCTTCGGGAATCCCTGTCTCTGACATTAAGTGCTAGGTTACCTCCAGGGTTTCCCCTGTACACATTCGTCAGAGCTAAAAGCCCCGGAATCTCACTGCCTGACTGCAAAATGGCCGAAATAGCGATATCGATCAGGATACACAGCGCAGTAACGGACTAGCGAATAAAGATGACGTGATGCCGAATCGCGCTGAGGCTCACGTTTAAATAGAGAGAGCCTCAGGTGTTCCTCATCACGTCATTCGTCTGCTGGGGAATAATATGGGTGTTCTAACGCTGGTTCTGTAATGGCGGACGGCCGCGGCGAACCTGGGTAAATCGGCTGCATGAGGTAGGAACCCTAACAGTAGAGGTAACCGAACTGGACCTCAAAGGAGGACCTTCTGTTGGCAGTGGGAGTGTTGGACGAGGTTATGGGCAAATTCGGCCCAGAAGAGACAGAAGTTTTTTTGACCAGGTGGCGCGGCTGCTGGCGGTCAGGCACCTTAGCATCTTGCTAAGGTCCTTGATGACTTGTTCGGACCGTCTGTTGGATTTGGGGTGATACCCCGAAGTGAGACTGGCCGTGGCTCCGATGATGCGGCAAAAGGCCTGCCAAATTCGACTGATAAACTGGGGTCCCTGATCAGAGACAATGTCTGTGGGTACCCCGTGGAAGCGGACCACATGTTGAAGAACGGCCTGGGCCGTCTCCAGGTCGATGGGAGCTTGGTCATAGAAATGAAGCGGGCGGCCTTGGAAAAATAGTCTACCACCACCAGCACGGCAGAAAAACCCTTGGAACGCGGCAAGCCGGTGACAAAGTCCACCGGCAAGTGGGACCAGGGTCACGCTGGCACTGGGAAAGGCTGCAGAAGTCC
>JAUZSU010173146.1:0-13020 GCA_034780255.1 Parotocinclus maculicauda | reverse complement strand
AATAAGCGAATAACATTACACGTATATAATAGGATTTGTTTCGGTACTTTAGGATTTGGTCCGAATAAGCGGCTGGTGTTATTAACCGGTGGTCCTATTAACCAGAATCGACTGTATATCAAAGAGCATCTTGTGATGCTATTAAATGCTTGGCTTTTGGCCCTTTGGCTTGGCTCTTGGGGTTTACTTAATGTAACTGAGGAGGAATTTTTGTGACAGTAAACTTTCCTTGATCTTGTATGGTCTTCAGTTGACCTCACCTGTAGTCATTTACATATCTGCCTGAGACATGATTGTAAGCCAAGTTTAGCAGCAATAAATTGAAATACATAGAAATCCAAAACATTTCTATCTGGGTACAATATTTTTTGCCATTGAGTACATACAGTGTATATACAATATGTATGTATGTAGTACAGTATATACTCTATATGTAGAGTATATGATCATATTAATCAATCAGAATTAATCATCATATAAACATAAATAGCAGAAGAGACAGTACATATTTAGACAGTGCATGTAGAGTACACATATGATTTAAATGATTTCAATACATCTTGAGAATGTGATCTTGATATACTCGTGTTAATGAAAATGTTGTCTAGTATAAGCGTACTAAACCTGTATATCCAACCTGATTAGGACTACAAAGATGGTTTAAATTCCTCAGGCATATGCTTTGTGGACAGATAACCTTATGTCTGAACAGACACAATATGAACCCTTTAATGAAATGTGCTTTCTGTAATATTTTAGATCCTTATATATTTTATAGTCTCCTCTTCTACCTCTCTTTCATTTCAGGAGGTGTATGTTATCACGTTCTTGCACTTGTGATCGAGTTATGGCTGCCTTTAAGGGTGTGTGGACACAGGATTTCTGGAGAGCAGTTTCTGGCGAGTTCTTAGCCATGCTCATCTTTGTTCTTCTCAGCTTGGGTTCCACCATTAACTGGGCAGCAAAAGAGGACAGCACCCCTCCTGTTGACCTTGTCCTTATTTCCCTGTGCTTTGGCCTGTCCATAGCCACACTCGTTCAGTGCTTCAGCCACATCAGTGGTGCTCACATCAACCCGGCCATCACAGCAGCCATGGTAGCCACACGCAAACTGAGTCTGGCAAAGGGCATCTTCTATTTGGGAGCACAGTGCTTGGGGGCTATAGTCGGAGCAGCCATCCTATACGGTGTAACCCCTGCTACAGTAAGAGGGAGCCTGGGTGTTACATCGGTCAGTCAGATAACATGATCTTCTCTTTTCTATGTTGCCTCGGGATGAAGATTGTGTTTTAATTATTTGTGGATGTTAAAGCGCTTACTCTAGCGACTTAATTCAGGCAGAAGTGCAGTTTTTCATTACATTTATTAACAAGATGAAAGTAATTACTAACATTTAAAACGTTATTCCTTTAGCTCTGATCCCGTAGCACCCCAAATACTTAGCTCAGTGCACCAAAAGTGTATTACAGCATAATTTCAGGAAGAAAAACTAAGATACATTATTTATACCATTTGATATAATAATTTATCTAATTATAGTTAATTGAGTTTTCATTACATATGCCCACATACACTTGGTGAATATTGCTGCGGTCTGATATGCTGGCTCACCACCTCAGAGGCCCAGGATCAGGTCCTGGCGGTGCCCTTTGGCCAGCAATAAAATACTGGAGGGCAGCTATGGTATCATATCATACAAATTAAGTACAGTCGATGTGGTTTAGGCCACAGTGCAGTAACCTTCACAATTACTGGCACATGTTAGTGTATTAACTTTTTTTTACACTGAAACTCCAACGTCTAATGGAAGTAAATTTAGTCTGAGAAAAAATGCTTAGTCAAGAAATAGTTTTAGAAAACATTCCACAATTATTATTTTTTATTATTTGTATACATTGTACAACCTCCCTTTCCCTGTTGCAAAATTTTACAATACAAAGCAGGGAATATGAGACCGTTCCTCTTTATAAAATCTCTCCAGTTCATTCTAGATCATGTATTGTTCAGACTCCTCTTTAGCTCACCCACAGTGATGTTTAGATCGTGGTCTGGGACTGATAAGGTCATGGCACTAAACCAATGTAGCCTTAAACATTTCTCAACAACAAATGGATTTCAGTGTCATTTTCTTTCTAACTGCTTTACTGCCATCTGCAGGTCAATACTCAAATCTCTGCTGGTCATGCTCTGGTGGTTGAACTGTTCATAACCTTTGAGCTGGTCTTCACCGTCTTTGCAACCTGCGACCCTAAGCGCTCCGACCTGAAGGGCTCAGCGGCATTTGCTATTGGTCTTTCTGTTTGCATCGGCCACCTGTTTGCAGTGAGTTAGTTTCAAGCTTACCTAAGTCACCTAATACAATAATCTACACTAACAGATTCAACAGAGCCACATATGATTACACTGAATTCTCCACTGAATTACCCAAACTGTGCATATGAGAGATACTCTTAACCATCACTGGATCTAGTTATCTCATATCAATTTGATTTGTAAATGATAAGCGTCTGTGGAGGCTTAAGTGGTGTGCCAGATCATAGTATTACATGAAGAAAAGCAGGTGTGTTTTAGGTCTTTTAGCAGATCTCTTATCCAAGGGAGAATTGTAACCTAGCTGTGCTACCAAGTGTTGATGTCGAGACTTATAAACAAAAGTCCCAGAGGGGTTGGAGTAGTGTGTTTGGAGCTGCACCTAAAGGTGTTGCTAAGGATTAGATGTCTCCCAATTTTGTTCTTTATATTTAAGACTGATAGTGATGAATCAAAAAATCATTAAGAGCTATTGTGTGATTAATAGCATTAAGACTGTGATATTTAATGTCCATTAACAATTATAGGTATATATAGGGTTTACTTTAACTTAGAACCTTCCTGTAGAAAATGGAAACTCATACCTGGTTGATCAGCCTTCCAGTTTCCAAAACACCAATTGGGAATCATCAAGGTCTTCTAGGCCTTCAGATAAGGCATTAACTTTTTTAGGATCTAGTAATAACAGACAGTTCTCTGTATTCACAGGTTGGGGTATAGGACACCATTGAATGGGGAAAATTAAAAAACAAAATCTAGCCCCTCCAAATCTTAACTCTTTACCACTCACTATATGAATGCTGTGCTGTACTTCCAACAATTAAAGAAAACAAAACAGACAAATAAGATTTAGCTTGGTTAAAAGTGGGACAATTTTCCGAGGCAAGACCTGGGTAATGAGGCACGATGAACCGAGGATCCAGTAGGGAAGTCAAGTGATAAACAGGAGCAGTAAATGTAATAAGTCAAAGAATAGTGAACTTATGGCAATAACATTAAACACTGGGAAATAATACCTGTTATTTACAGTAGGGCCAAAAATTATTTAGTCAGCCACTGATTATAAGAGACAAAATGAGAAAAAAAATCCAGGAAATCACGTTGTAGGATTTTTAAATTATTTATTTATAAACTATTGTGGAAAATAAGTATTTGGTCAATAACAGTTGAACTCAATACTTTGTAACATAACCCTCGTTGGCAATGACAGAGGTCAAACATTTCCTGTAAGTCTTCAACAGGTTTGCACACACACTGTAGCACGTATTTTGGCCCATTCCCCTACGTTGCCCAAGCTGTGTGTTTGGGATCATTGTCATGCTGGAAGACCCAGCCACGTTCCATCTTTAATGCTCTCACTGATGGAAGGAGATTTTGGCTTAAAATCTTACGATACATGGTCCCGTTTATTCTTTCCTGAACACGGATCAGTCATCCTGTCCCCTTTGCAGAAAAACAGCCCCAAAACATGATGTTTCCACCCCCATGCTTCACTGTAGGTATAGTGCTCTTGAGAAGCAACTCAGCATTCTCCTTCCTCCAAACACTTCTTTTAATTTTGTTGTCAAACAATTCTTTAAAAATTCAACAATGTGATTTGCTGGATTTTTTTTTTTCATTTTGTCTCTCATAGTTGAAGTGTAAATAGGATGAAATTACAGACCTCTATCATCTTTCTAAGTAGGAGAACTTGCACAATCAGTGGCTGACTAAATGCTTTTTTGCCCCACTGTAAGTGTGGAGATGAAAGGGAGTATTTAGCAGGTAGCCGGTTAGGAAAACAAGAAACAGGTGCTCCGTTTACTGATAAAAATATGCTTTAAATTAAGTCTTGAGCTGTCCCTTGTAGGATGGAAAAGCATGACTGATAGATACTATTAATATAACTATAAGCATTCTGTTTTGCTTAAGAGATGTGTCAGATTAAGCCAAAAAATCATGTTGTAATAGGTTAGTAAATCACAGACAATAGAACAATCAACATACGAGGCACTAGGGGTCTAGATGGATTGTTGGGAGTTTGTGGGTATGTTTCCAAATTTTGAATGTATCACATTTATACTGTATAAGCTACTATTTTTATTAGATTACTATGTAGAAATGTAGACGTGTTGAAGAAAATCAACATAAATTACTTAATTGGTAAAAAAAATTCATTATCTTCTCTTTTGCACTGAATTGCATGAGTTTGTGTTTTTGATCCAACAGATACCGTATACTGGGGCCAGTATGAATCCTGCTCGCTCTTTCGGTCCTGCAGTCATCACTGGGCACTGGGGAAACCACTGGGTTTGTCAAATATTTGCATTTCTTATTTATCTGTGATTACTTTGGCTGTTTAGCTAAAGCAAATTAATAGAGAAAACATTTTTAGGACAGCTACTGTTACATAAACTTTTGAATCACGTGTGTCATTTACAGTTTAAGTTTCTGTCTAAGTACACTGCTCACATTTAATTTTAATAAATTATACATACTGTATATATATATTTGTAAATTGTATATGTTACACTCAGGAAATAGATTAGAAACATTTCTGTTTCCATAGAAAATCATTTTAGCTGAATGTTATGGGGCACAGGTGAGGGCACATGCCCACATACACATACATGCACACAAGTTTTTAAGGACTATTTGTAGGAAATATTACTATTAATTAGTTACTAATATTAGTAGCTAAGTAAAGTTATGCAATGCATACATGTAACCCAAACCCCACGATGAAAGCCAATCTCAGTTTTGTTTTCCTTGTGTTCCTCCAGTTTTCCAGATTTCCTTGTGTCATTGAGTAAAATATTTCCAAAACCTAAAATATGAAAGATCATTGTATGGTTGTGGGGATAGTTGGTCCTCACAATTGTGTACACACACACACACACACACACACACACACACACACATATACACACACCAGGGTTAATGAAGTGGGCAAACGTGTGGGTGTAGGTGGCACCTTTAGAGGCATTACCGAGAGCATTTGACTGATCAATGTATTATTAAATTGATAACTTATTTTATCCAACATAATTACTCATAGTAACTGCACCCTCCTATCCTTAAACCAACGCACTGCTGTTTTGTATAAATCTTGTGAGACATGCACAGATCGACAAATCTCAGTCATAAAGATCAGCAAATCCTAGCATTTATGATCAGTATCCTACTGGCTTTGTCATGCATTTTGGAAAGACGGCCCAATTTAGGCAAATTTGTGGTGCCGTACACTTATCACCTTTCACTTCTTATTCACATATTGATGTGAAATGTGTACTCATCAGACCACAGGACACTTTTCCACTTTGCGTCAGTCCATTTCATATGAGCTCAGGCCCAGAGAAGCCGGCACCGTTTCTGAGTGTTGTTGATATATTGCTTTTCCTTTCCATGGTAGAGTTTTAACTTGCCCTTGTAGATGAAACTGTGTTCACTCACTTTTCTGAAGTGTTCCTGAGCCCATGTGGTAATATCCGTTACAGAATGAAGTTTGGTTTTTAATGCAGTGCCGCCTAAGGAATCGAAGGTTTTCGGCTTTGCCGCTTACTTGCAGAGGTTTCTTGAGATTCTCTGAATCATTTAATGATATTATGAACTGTAGATAATTTAATTCCTTGCAGTTACACGAAGAGAAACATTGTTTCTAAACTGTAAAAGACTATTTGCTTATGCGGTTGTTCACAATGTGGTGAACCTCGCTTCATCCTTGCTTGTGAATGTCTAAACCTTTCAGAGATGCTCCCTTTATATCCAGTCATGACACTCACCTGTCTTCAATTAACCTGTTCACCTGTGGAATATACCAAACAGGTGTTTTTTTAACATTCTTCAACTTTTCCAGTCTTTTGTTGCTAATGTCCCAACTTCTTTGGAACGTGTTACAAGCATCAAATTCAAAATTTGTGAATATTTTCAAAACACAATAAAGTTTATCGGTTTGAGCATTAAATATCTTGTCTTTGTAGCATTTTCAAATGAATATGGGTTAAAAAGGATTTGCAAATCATCGTATTCTGTTTTTCTTAATGTTTTACACAACGTCCCACCATCATTGGAATTGTGGTTGTATTCTGGAAGTTTACAAAGGCACTCAGGGTAACTTCTAAGTAACTGAATGACTCTCTAATACTAACATTTATGAACCCATCATGAGGCGCTTGCTAAACAACAAGCTGATGCACTCCAAAAGAACATTACTGGCCATGATGTGTGACATAAATCAGAAAAAAACACATTTTTAATGGATGAGATTAAAACAGAATGAGAACAATGCTGATGCCAGTCCAAACCATGTTTCCACCTTCACCGATGGAGTTCCTTTCTCACGTGGATTCTCCCGTTTTCCTCGTTCACGCAAACTGAACTGTGACTCATCAAAGAAGAGGACAGTTGACCACTCATCATGGGTCCAATGATGATGCTCATCAGCCTACCTTCTACAGGTTCTATGGTGCTCAGTAGATAAGGGAGCTAGAAACTATCCCCACAATTCTTTCGCATTGGTGCACCTGCTCCTTCCTGCCAATAAGGTCAAATGGTGTTCATCTCTTGCTGTTGTGGCAGATGGGTGACCCTGCTCTAGTCTTCTTCCCACTGTTCCAGTCTCTTGAAAGTGATTCCACAGTCAGCTAATCACGCTTTGGGATGTTCCAAGTGCTGTTGCCACTTTTGTCTGTGATTGAACAGCTTCAAGAATTCCTATTGGCCAAGTGGGTACAGATATGTAATCACTTTCCGCAATAAATAGATTACCAAATATAGCATATTTGTTACATGTCTTCAGTTTGGTTCTCTTTATCCACTTTTACAACTTTTCTGAAAGCATGATGTTTTAAATCATATTTATGCAGTTATTAAAAAATGTCAAAAGCGTTCACAATCTTTAAGAAGCGCCGTATATAATGAGCATACATGGAGTTAACCACGGCTAGGCTTTAGCTAGCTTACAATAAAGAACGGTTTCTGCAACCGAGTTAAAAGTTGATTGATGCAGTGAGATACAAACTGCAAGTTTCTGTCAGTTTTTGTCAGTCAGCACTGGGTAATGAATCTCTCACTGACAGAATTCTCTTTTTTAGGTGTACTGGTTGGGTCCACTAATGGGTGGCATCCTGGCAGCAGCCCTGTATGAGTACCTGTTCTGTCCTGACCCCGAGCTAAAGAGACGCTATGCCAATGTATTGTCCAGGAAATCCTTTCCCAGTGCACAGTACAAGGGCATGGAGCCAGGCACTTTCTCCAGAGACCAGACTCAGCTAATGATCAAGCAGCCAGCATTTGCTGTTTTGGATGTAGAGCATGTGGAGAGGAAGGAAAGAGAAACTGCCAGGGAGGTGTTGTCCTCTGTGTGACTAGTGCGGACCAGAAAGGACAAATTGGGAGCTACAGAGGGGGGGCAGCTGAAAGAAACAGACGTGATGTAGATATATGTGTGGTGTGTTTGTGTTTGTCATACAATTAATAATGGCTAGACCTGAAACCAAGTACATTACTTCGTTTCTGAGGATCTACTACAAAGTACATTTTGTATGGTAAATAGTTGGTAAAAGAAAAACATCTCTTTGAATTAGTGGATTTCAGGCATTACTATCATGTGGTAGTTGAATGGGTCACACTGAAAGGCTTTTAACCAATGTGTCAGAGTTGTTTTGGTCAAGTACTGCTCTAACAAAGGTAAACATTTAGAGGCCATAATGGCCTACTGCAAAGCATTTGGCCAGACAGAGTAAAATAATAATTAATAAACTGTAGAAAGTCAACTCTACATGGTTGTAAAACACACTAAATGAGAACAAAACTGCTCCTGGAAGAATGTCAGCACAATATTTGGTTGTTAGAAGCTTCATGCATTGGGTTTCCATAGATAAAAAGTCACAATATCAGCATGTACAATGGCTAGAGTAGTATTGACTCAAATGTATTCTCCGTAAGCCTTATTTACCGGAAGTCTGACATATAAATCTGGGTTTGGCAGAGACTAGGATAGTTTTAGTATGGCAACAGCTTCGAAAATACTCCTTCTTGCTTTTGCATGACAATATCCCTGTACACAAAGTAAAGTCCATAATAGTTACCTGTAACTTAAACATATCTAATAGTCTGCAATACCTTTACAAATGCTGACAGGAATTACCTGGAGATTGGGATGTTTGCCACTGTTGGTATGCTTGTATGACCGTACTCTTCAATATACCTGCAAATTCAGCTACTTCCTTAATATTACGGCCTTTGGTGTACCCAGCTGCAATCGCTCCTTTTTGCCATTTCATAAAATCTTCTTGCCACTTCATTAGGTACACTTGTTCAACTGCTTGGTAATGCAAATCTCTAATCAGCCAATCACATAGGAGAAACACAATGCATTTATGAATATAGACAGTTGCCAAAATTAAATTCGAACATCAGAATGAGGAGGGAAGGTGATTTAAGTCATTTTAAATGTGGCATGGTTGTTGGTGCTAGACGGGCTGGTCTGAGTATTTCAGAAAATGCTGATATACTAGGATTTTCACACACAGCCATCTTAGGTTTACAGACAATAGTACGAAAAAAAAATTCAGTGAGCAGCAGTTCTTTTGGTAAAAAAATGCCTTGTTGGTACCAAACGAGGAAAACGAGGAAAGGCAACTGCATCTCAAATAACCATCCATTACATTGTATTGTATTTTATATACATTTTTGTTTTTCTTGTCCTCACAGTTTACTAATATTAGTGATTACACAAAATAATACAAAAATAAAACTCACTTATCAGTTACCTTACTTATTCACTTACTCACTTTATATATCAGTTTTATTCACAGTGAGCCGGTGCTGACCTGGCAAGGTGCTAGACCATCACAGCGCACTCAAACACACTAAAATTTGGACACTGAGAGACCCCAGTTAACATAAAGCCGGACTACTCAGAAGAAGCACACACACACAGAACATCTCAAACCCAGATCTATGGAACTGTAAGGATGCACCTCGGTTCCACAACTTACTTATTATTTAGATACATTATTAATTACTTTTTGAAGCAGTTATGATGAGTTTTTAAATATTTCCCAATGACTAATACAAAACAAATTATATATGCAGACACAAAGCGTAAACTGGTTCACTACCTATGAGTGGCTTCTGAGCATAGTGGGACATCTGGTAACTTTAATAATCTGTTCAGTATCATGAAATATACATTCCAACCAAAAGTTAGTCACCTTACTTGTTTAAAGTGGTAGTAACTTCAGACTCCTGTAGATGATGTAGTACGAGGATGATAGAGCTATAAATACCTGTGGAGTGTGTGAGGTGATTCAGAAATTAAGAAGACGTGAAATGCAGTGAATGTCTCCTTCTTTAAGTGGAAAATGGGTCACAGGACATCATCATTAATCACTGGCAAAAAAGAGTGATTGCATTTGGGCGTTTCAAAAGCCATAGTGTGAAGGAAGTAGCTGAATTTGCAGGTGTCTTGAACCGTACAGATAAACGGGTCTACCAGCAGAGGTACAAATCCCACAGTCTACAGGAAAGTCTTGTCAGCCCAGAAAAAATGTACTGTGAAATTTGACAGTAGAACCATGAAGTGGCCAAATTACCATCAAAATCCATAGTACAACTGTTAAATCATTTATGATTCATGGTAGAACGGTAAACCTTATAGTCAAACTGTGAAAGTTGTCAAGCGATTTATAGTTTTACTATGAAATTTCACTCTACCTTTTCCATGGGAGAATTGTAGCTGATGAATTACATGCAGTTAAATACGGTTCAGTGGTTCGGTGGGTAGCACTGCTGCCTCACAGCAAAAAGGTCTCAGGTTCAATCCCAGGGTGGAGCGGCCTGGGTGCTTTCTGTGTGGAGTCTGCATGTCCTCCCCGTGTCTGCCTGGGTTTACTCCCGGTACTCTGGTTTCTTCCCACAGTTCAAAGACATGTGTGTTAGGTTAATTGGTGTCTCTAAAGTGGCCCTAATTGTGTGGCTGTTTGCATAACTGTGTGTGCGCCCTACGATGGATTTGCGCCCCGTCTAGGGTTGTTCCTGTCCTTGCATCCAAGTTGCCGAGTGGGCAGCAGCTGGCCCACGACCCTATGTGGAAAAAAAAGTTATCATAATGAATGAATTAATAGATAAGGTTTAGTTACACATTCTTTTTCTTTGTGTTTTTGGTGACAATGTTTTCTTCATCTGTCATATAGTAATGTATTGCTCACAAAAATTGGCCTTTATTGATCCAATCTATTTTTATTTCTTCAGGATGTCACACTCATTATTCTAAAACTTCACACACATATTTCAGTTCACAGCCGTCCTTTGTCATAACATTAAGATCCCTCTTAATTTCAAGGCATCTTTTGGACTTTAACCTACAGTATTTAGACATTTCTCAGGCATTTCACCTGCTTACCCCATAGAGGGCAGACCTTGCTAACTTACATGGCGTTGTTGCGTTAGAACAGCCCAATCGAAAGCAATAGCAACACGCTATTAATACATTAATTATAGAAGAATTTAAAAAATATAAAACAAGAATAAAAATATATATTTTTGTATAGAGTACTACAGAAGCATGTATAAAAATGTTAACAGTCAGTTGTTTCTGCATTTTATATTTTGTAAATTAACAATAAAAATTATGTTAATGTACAGTTAATCTTCAGGCAGAGAAATCTCTACAATGCAGTGACTGAATGCTTATAAATAGAAATATAAAACCTTATTTATTTTAATTAATAATCTGTATTTACTTAATGATGGTGTTCTTTATGCCTTGCGTTGTAGGTCATAACCAATCACAACGTTGATTCCATGTCTTCTTTTTAATGTTGAACCACAGCTAAGACTTCAACCCAATAACAATGTTTACAACAATGTTTACAACTCCAAATCAACATTGATTCAATGTTCCTTTGCTATCTGGGTTAATCACTTCGGTCCACCTGAGGACCAGCTGCGCACGTAAATATCACTGCAAAGCAAAACATATCCATAGGCCACTGGGTTCCTCCTTTGCTTTTTCATATTCCAGCCAACTTTTAGTGTTCAGTCACTGCTATATTAGCTCTTAAGCCTGGTCTATGTATGAATGAGAATAAGTACAGTAAATAAAAATAGAATTTCTCCTTTTTTCCACATTTATCCGGACATGTTACTGGTCAGAGTCATTGGATCTCTGGTGTCTATTCCCAGGGAACACAGGGTGTAGGCATGGATGGGATATGGTTGGATGGGACACCAGCCCAGCTGTGAAGGGGTCATAACACAAGGGGAGACAAATCTTTTTGCACAGGATAAAAACTTGGAAGAGGACACATAAATAAAGGTCTTGCATTCCATTGGTCTCACTTTTGTGTAGAAAAATAAGAAGGAGTATGAAAATAATAAGGAATAAGAGGATATCTTTTGTGACTATCTTAAGGCCTTGGAAGAAGCATATCATGCTTCTCCAATTTTGTGGACAGACCTATGTGTACCCCTACTACAAATACCCCCAACTCCAGCTGTTGCAGTTTGTTGGAAAGAGCAAGTGGAATTAACTCTTTTCACACTTTTCACACTCCTTTAAAAAAATGTTTGGGTTGTGAATTATTGATCTAATGTAAAGAATCATATTAGTATTTATACGAAATTATTAAACTGTAGTCTAGTAAAACATTTACTACTTTTTGTAAATGTTTGTATGGCCTTGGCTACATTACTTGTCTACAGTCTGTGTTCCAACAAGTGTACTTCGATTAAACACCATAACACAATGTGCCTGATAACATAGTCAGTACCTTATAAGGTGCCAGTTTAGTATTTAAATGGCACTATCAGTGAAAACATTGACTCGTTTGACCGTTGCATTAATAACAGCAGACATTATGCTGTTTTTAACAAGCTCAAACATTTCAACAAATTCACCCCTCCAATAATTTGTACAATAAACAACATCCTGAGTCACTTCCTCAATAATTTAAATGTAAGCTAATGTTGATTTATTCAGGAGGGTGAGAGCTGGCAGGCACGCCTGTGGTCCTCAAATGTGTATTAAAATAGGACAGAGGCAGCCTGCACTGTAATAGCATTTGGATAATTTTATTATTGCTCATGGCTCAGTTCATTTCCTCCTCCACTCGCCGCATGAAATTGTTTGATTTTCTGGGAGCCGTGAGAAGGTGGCTCACACTCATAAACAACTGCCACAACTGATACCTACTTTTGCATTTTTACACAAGCATTGCAAATTCACTCGCCTCTTCCAATTTGCAAATAATTTTCTGTTACATATGCCAAAACAAATATTTTGTATGATGAGTCCCCTTCATACATCAGAGACAGTAAAACAGACAGACGTAATATAAAGGATACGTGTCTCATTACTCAGGATGATTGTTTATGAGTAGGAAAAATCTGATCTCACATAGACTATATAGGCCATTTAGTTTTTTGTTTTAGACAGGCAGAAAGAAGGGGAGAATCAATGTTAGATATATTAAGAAAGTGGCATATTTCAGTGAAAGAAATATGTATCCTCTACCAAAAAGGAGATTTGCTGGAGGATGTGAGCCCTACCATAGCTAAGATCCACCTTTTAGCATCTCAGCATGTACAGTCGATTTGGGTTAATAGGACCACCGGTTAATGGGACCAGCCGCTTATTTGGACAAGTACTGAAACAAATCCTATTAAATACGTGTAATGTTATTCGCTTATTTGGACCAAAGAACGTGTACAGTATGTAATATCCGT
>JAUZSU010173135.1:0-13021 GCA_034780255.1 Parotocinclus maculicauda | reverse complement strand
GGAGGAACTGCTGCAGCTTGCTGGCCTCACCGAGGGAAGCCTCGCGGTTGTGCAGCGTAGCTTTCATCTCTTCCCAGACAGAGTTGATATCTGCCAGCCTGCCTGTGATGGCCTTTGCCTGCTCGGGATGCTCCGCGGCCAAACGCTCCGCCTCACCCTGCAGATCACTCAGCTTGGCCTCGATGGCGGCCAGGTCACGCTCCATGCCAGTCAGCTTGCGCTGCAGGGCCATGACTCCAGTCAGGTCGTTGCCCAGATCCTGGGTGGACTCGATCACTTTGGTTTTTTCACAGATCCATGACTTGGTCTCATTGCAGTCCAGGTGGTAGTTCTGCACACCAAGGGCTGAATTCAAAGACTCCTTCTTCTGGTCCACCAAATCTCTGAACTGGCTCCACCTACACAGATCAATTTAGGAGAAAATGAGGTAATCAGTTTAGTAGAATAAAACAGTTTAATGCTGCACAGTGAAAAAATATTCGTCAGTTACATCAACCTGGTTAGATTTTACAGGACAGACACTATGTAAATAGCATTTGGTTGCAAACCAGGCAAGACCAGATCTGGTGGAAACCCAACAAGCCAGTTCAACCACCTATAAAGGAAGCACCCAATAAGTACACTGAAACCCAGATAGCACGAGATCACACGGGTGCAACACAAACATCAATTATTTAAAAATAATAACAAAGGCACTTTATTTGCCATGACGTTATACAACGCCAATGTATGTTGTGTTCACTCTGATTTATTTCTAAATAAGAACCATATGACCTGATATTCTTATGATATTATTTAATATTACTACTGAACGTCTAGAACATGCTGGTGATAGTGCAGAAATAAGTTGCACATTAAATCGGCCACCCCTAAGATCACATTAACAAACTGAAATGTCGTGTTTAGGTTTTTTAAATGTGGCCCAGACGTGGTCAAAGCTGGCAAAATAATAGTTGTTTACAGATAGCCAGTCATCCTGGGCTCAGTGGTTATACTCATGGCTCAAGATATAACTTCAGCTTACTGGAGCCTTTTGAAGAAAAATGGCCACATTTTATAAAGTTTAATCGTGGAACCTGCCTGGTGTTCAGTTTGTCCTGCTGGGCCTTGATGTCCTTCTCACTTGGGTGTCCGCTGTGCATTAGCTGCCGGGCGATCTGATTGACCACAGCGACTCGGGAGGCTTGGTTATTCATCTCAGGCTCCAGACTCTCAAATCTGAAACACAAACACACCGATTACGAATCCTCTTATAGTGAGGATATGAAACGTTTTTTGGGAAGAAAGGCTTGAGCTTCTTAGGTTCAGAAATACATTTTAGATGAATTATGAAATCAAACCATGACTAAATGGTAATAACTAGCTCACATCGACTGCCTGCTGATTTCAGATTGGGTGAGAACATATTAAATACTAAATAATTCTGAAATGAAATTTATCATGATTATATATTGAGTTTAGGAAAAGTGCAAAAAAAAGGGACCCACGGCTGAAGTGAAACCTGGTTTGGGTTCAGGATGGGAGCAGGACGGTTTCCTTGGATGGAGAGCAGACACACAAGAGATGGTACACAAACTATAGTGGATTGGTTAATAAGGCACTGGTTTCCATTGCTAAGCCCTTTTGGTTCATAAACCTGCTTATACAAAAGTACTGGGTTGGGGTTTAAACTGTCTGTTTCTGCCTCACCAGGGAACTTTCCATCCCTTTGAGTTTCTCTGGGTCTAGGGGCTGGGTCTGTGGTAGCACTAGCATGCACTAGCCGACATGTGTCTGTCAGGATTGAGAAGGTGGCTATTGCCAGAGGACATTGTTCTTTGCAGGGAGGATCCCCAATATGGCCTCACCTACCTTAACCCCAGATCCCTGTTTTGAAGGGGAATTATATATTAAACCAGTGTTCCACCCATGTGCCCCACTAGCTACATTATCAGACTCTCACCTGTGTTGAATGACCTCCAGGTCCTCCAGCTTCTCTGGGATCTCCATGCTGTTTAGCCACTGCTCCTTCTCATCAATCCACACCTCGCAGGCATCAGCCTCACTGAACATCTTATAGAGAGACAGAGCATCCTGTAGGGCCTGCTTCCTCAGTCTGGTCAGCTCAGACAGCTCCTTGTAGCGCTCCTCAATGCCTGTCAGGCGCCCGCGAACATCGTCTGACTGGGCCAAATCGGCAGGCAACGCCTGGGCTTGCTCGTGCAGTGCGTCGATCACAGGTCGGTAGCTGGCCACCTCGGCTGCGGCGTCCTTGTGCTTCTTAACCAGTGCCTGTGTGGAGAACTCATCATGGCCCACGTCATCGCTGGAGACGATGCGCAGTGCATCTAGGGTCCAGGTGTCCACGTCGTCAGCATCGGTCTGGAATTGGTGCAGGCTACAAGCCTCCTCCAGGCGTGCCTTCCGGACAGCAGCCAGCTGTTCCAGTGCTGCCCAGAGAGCCTGAACATCGGCCACACGCTCGCGAATCTTGGCCTCGCCAAAGTGCCCGGCGTCGGCCATGACCAGGCCTTCACGGACCGTGTGCTGTAGGTGTCCAGAACGCCCGCTCATCTCATCCTCGAGCGCACGGTGCTTGCTGAGCAGCCGCACGGCGCCAGTCAGGTCTTTCCCGACGTCATCCGATGACAGGATCTGCTCCTTCTCGCGGATCCAGCCCTCCTCTTCCGCCATCTCCCAGAAGAACTTCCAAAGGCGCCGCGACTCCTCCAGGCGTGCCCGCCGCTCAGCTGCCAGCTGGGTAAGCTCCTGGTAGCAGAACTCCAAGTGAGCCACGCGGTCGCGGATCACCTGCGGGTCACAGGGTTTATAACCTGTAAAGAATAGAGGACACGTAAGCAACAACGAACTGCTTGGACCTAGATCAGATGTCTGTCCCCACTAAAGGGTCTTCAACTGCCCTAAGCTGTCCTTTAGCCATTGCAGTGTATTTTGGCAGTTCAGCTACTGTTGTGCTGGAAGGTGAACCACCTGCCCATGTTCAGATGACAAGGAGAGGGTCCATTTTCCCTTCAGCCCTAAACAATTGCCCAGTGAAGAAAAACATCTCTGAGACACAATGTTTCCAGAAACTAACAAGGGTTACTCTTTTGCTCTTGTATTTCAGTGGCAAATTGTTTTTCACATACAAATGATTCCGTTTAGAATGGATAACAATCCCAAAAACTTTTCTAAATGTTCTTATTTATTATACGTTTAGGATTATAGTGAATTACTTCAAGAAAATAATTCCACTTACCTTCCCCATCTATGGCAAATTTCTGGGTATTAGCATTGACGGCTCGGACACGGTCTGCCTGGATGCCAATATCAGCCTCTACCAGAGCGTGTTTCTGCAGCAGATCTTCCACTCCCAGCAAGTGTTTGCCATAATCCTGCGACAGCAGCAACATCTGTGGAAAAGCATTGGCTGTTAGTACCATAAATATTAAATGGAAGTAATCCAAAAAAAATCTAACCATTAGTGGTAATTTAATTATTTGGTCATATGCATACCTCATTGGTGCCAATTTCTAAAACCTGTTTTAGGAACTCCTACTTTTCTCTCTCCCACCCTCTCCCTTTCCCTCCCTCACCTTCATCTCGTCCATCCAGTCCATGATGTAGAGCATCTCTTGGAAGACGCGCTGCAATCCCAGGTTCATCTCAAGCCTCTGTCTGCGTGCCTTGAGCAGTTCCAGTAGGTAATCCCAGAGGCGCAGCACGTTGTCCTTGCGCGCCACGATGCGCTTGATGTCGTGATAGTTCTCCGCCTCCAGCTCTCTAGCCACGGACACCACGGCCTGCACACGCTCCTCGTATGCTGCGATGTCAGTCTCGATGGCCTCGTGCTTCTTGGTGGCAGCCTCCACCGCCTGCAGGTCAAACCCGAAGTTATCCTGCAAAAAGATGGAGAATACATGATTTAGGAAAAATCTAAGCGTTTGGTTGGAGGATGTGGGCAAAGGTAAAAGGAATCACTAAACACACTCCATAATAAAACTTTTCTCCCCGTTTTTTGTGCCCTGTGGACACCATTGCAAGAGCGACTGTTATGAGGTGCACTACCGTAACAATTCTTCATTCTGGCCACAAGGAGGCGCAAACGCATCACAAACTCCGGATCACATTGCAACTGACTGCAGTTTTCTGATTCAGACCTGTGATTTAGCTTCAGGTGTGTCAATTACTGCACTCCTCCAGTCAATCAGACATACGAGATATGTGAAGGCATGCATAGTCGTATTTTTCATCCCTTTTTTTATCTTTGCCATTTCACCTGGTTTAATCTCACTGATGGGACACCAGTCAGGGGTCACTGGGTTAACTGTCGCAGAGGCTTTTCCCATTCTGGCTTTCTCCCTCTCGCAAGGCCAGTCATGCCTGTGCGACCCCGGAAGGGACCATAGTGGGATGGTAATTCACCACTGTGCCACCTGAGCCCAATGTTTTCCATATTTCTTGCTTAGTCACCTGTGACACCAGGCGCTGGTTTTCACTGAGCCAGGTCTCTCTCATGGCTGCTTTGCGGTCGAAGCGGCGTGCCAGCTGCTCCAGCTTTTCTTGACGAATCAGCTCGTTCCTCAGAGCCAGCTCCCGTTCGTGCTCTGCCTTCTCCAGACGTTCCCACGCCTGCAACATAAATTCATCATGACGTCAATACCATGCCTTACAAACAGTCAAACATATCCTACTGGAACATCTTCTGGTCAGGATGTTTACATTTTAATGCAAGTAAAAGAAATGCTAAAATGTTTTGTTAAACTGTATCAACACAATCTCTCCAGGAATACATTTGAGAACCAATAACACGCCAACTATGTTCTAAGCCTTTTCATAAAACACTAGTGGAACCAGTGCATATGCATTTTTGAGCACAGGTTCTTTTAGTATCTGACTGGGCCGTATTATAGGTCCAGACCATGCCTGACCTTGTTGATGTCTGAGATGAGCTTCCCTTCTCTGGGCATGTAGACTTTCTGGTTGTTGGCTCTCATCTTGCTCTGAATGGTGAACAGAAGGACTTCCAGGTTACCCTTCTCAGTGAACCTGAACAGAGACGTGGGAACAACAGCCAGGGGGGTAAACAAAAGAAATTCAATTCAGTTGTACTCGTTTTGGTTCAGTTTGATTCAATTCAATTACACTGCTCACAAAAATGAGGGGGCCATTTCATTCTAGGTTATTTCATTCTGAAGTATCCCCTAATTTTTGTGAACAGTATACTTCTGACTCAGAAGGTCTCTGTTTAATTCTTTTCATGCTTTTTTATGCATCCCTTTTATATAGTACAAATCCCCAGTCACATTACAGGCATTTCATTTAGAATGTCTGATTTAATGTGCAGTGACAAGGCCGCTTTGCTCACTTGGGCGGTTTCTCCACAGTGCGGTAGGTGTTGAAGGCCTGCAGCTGCTGCTGGACCCCCACCAGAGAGTTAGCAAACTTGCGATTGTTCAGGATGATGATGGTCTGCTCGATCCACTCCAGCAGGTCAGAGGCCAGAGACTCGTACTTCTCAATCATCTTCTCTGTTTCAATGGCATTGTCAAGAACCTGAGGATAAAGGACAATATTAAAAGTTCAGACCCAACTTAACTGGGATTTATTTTAAACATTTTTATTCATTCAAAAGGGGCAAATCACCTTTACAGTGCAATTAAGTGGCATGCATTACGTATCTTACAATTGTACTGTCTAACACCATTTATTTGACTTGCTGCACCCCTCCAACAATAGCTCCTGGATGCCCACCCTCCACAGGCCCACCTTCCACAGGCCCACCCTCCACAGGCCCACCCTCCACAGGCCCACCCTCCACAGGCCCACCCTCCACAGGCCCACCTTCCACAGGCCCACCTTCCACTTTGGCAACCAGAAGTACAAGTCAGAAAAATGTCTCAAACCTTTCCAATACGCTTTCCCTCCACCTTCAAAGCCTTCATTTTGGAGAAATAGTGGTAGTATGTGACGACGTAGGTGATGACGGACTTCTCATCAGGATGGTCCACGCTAATATCTGCAAACAAGCAACATGTTTAAACTTAGGTTTTAGATTATTTTCCAATTTTCTAAGATCCTGATTTTCTAGAAGTCCAAGACTTAAATTACAGTATACAGAAACATTTTTGTTCAACTTTTCTTTTAATGGAAACTTAATTGCTAAGGAAAATAGCAGGCTACCTTGTTCTCTGCATTCTCTTTTTAAGCTCTTTATCTTTGTTAGTTTTGTCAAATTCCATATATTCATGGGGATGATGCCGTTTTATATGTCTTATTAAATCAGTTGTTTACAGAGCTGTACCTTCACTATGCATGTATCTGATGAGCTCAAGAGTAAATGTGACTGGCACAGAAGCAATTATGTGAATCAAGTCAGATTTATTTATATTGTGTTTTTTTACAATATAGCATTTTCTCAGAGCAATCCCAAAAATTTCAATTATCTTCTAATATCCAGGGCCAATCCCAAACTGATTAAGCCTAGGGCGACAGTGGAAAGAAAAAACTCCCTAAACGTTATAAGGAAGAAACACTGGGAGAACCGAGACTCAAAAAGGGACCCAACCTCCTTGGGTGGCTCAGATGTTAAATATAAGAATTAAACTATCACTATTACGCTAAAAAACCTGCCGATTCCGGTCATCTCTAGCCATTAGATTTGCAATGTATGTGCAATAAAATTACTTTGCATTGTAGCACCAATGGCAACATGAGCCATGTGCACCATTCAAGTGGCGGGTTTCTGCATTTTTGCATAAGCCAAACGTGGAAAAAAAAACATTTAAATGTCTGCAGCACTTGCAAAAGAACCAAAGTCTTGCCTGCCTACAGTTTGACACTAGACTAAAATAACACCAGAAACAGTGGTAACTGTACTGGACACTGATGTCCCAGTGGTACAGGTAGTGGACTATTGACCAGAAGATTGAGGGCTGAAGTCTTACAAATAGCAAACTGTCACTCTGGGTGCCTGGGTACGTCTCTTTGCCTTTGATGGCTGGAACATTAACTAAATGCTGTAAGTCACTGTGAATAAAAGTGTCTACGAAATGCTATAATGAACGATTTGGCACTTCTGAGAGATCCAGATCACAAAGTAAGTGTTAAGTCATGTAGCAGTAGCCGGGCTTTGCCCTTGGCTTTTGTTTCCACATCTCTTCATCTGAGCTAAAGCTTCAAGATGGCAAAACAAAATCACATGCTGATTAGGAATGGAGTGGACACTATGTCCAGGCTTAAGTGCACTGCTGACTGCATCATGTGCAACAGAGTCAGTACAAGGAGCCCTTTATGAGACCGGAACCCAATAACTTTTCCTTTTTTCCCATAAATATTCCTTCTGATGCCTGGCACTCTACCACTTCTTGTGCTGCAGGACGACAGGCTTGGCTCCTTTCTGGATACCACCCTGCTCCAGACCCTGTCCTGTCTCTTAGATATCAGATCCTAATGGTCTTGATTTTTTGTCTTTCCATAATGTGTGTACTAAACTCCTTGTTTGTTACTACGTCTGCAAAGTCTTGTCATTTTCCAATAGCATGTTCTAAGCCTTTTGCCATTGGCAGAGTATACTATCCCAGTACACACTGTACGTTACTCCCATAATAGCTTAGAGAATCCTCTCGACAATCTTCAAAGGAGTTGTAACTAGGCAATGTTCCTACCCTCAGGGTCAAGCAGTTTGGTCAGACCCAGGTGCTGCTCGGCCAAGTTGAAGGCATTCTGTAGGTTGTAGTGAGCATTGGATTTCTTCAGCTTGTCAAAGTCAATAAGGTCCGGCCTGAGAGCAAAGCAAGAAGACAGCAAGATTGTGAAATACAAAGAAATGACTTAAGTCAGAATCTTAACCAACCAAAAACGGCAGACAGTACCTGTGTTTGTGAATGAGGGCATTGAACGCCATCCCGTCACGCCAGCTGGTTGTGAAGTTGTGGATGTTGACGTTCGGATAGCTGTGAAGAAACCCAAAAGAACATTTCAACCCAATAGAGACACGCCAACATTTTCTCAATAGGCTTTCTGGTTTTCAGGACGATCAACTCACCCTGCCGTCTTCATCTGACACCATAGCAGCAGAGCGTCTTTAGCCGAGCGCTTCTCTTTGTTGTCTTCCGTCTCAACGCTGATGTCTTGGATCTGTTCCACACAGAAGAAAACATTTTCATGTTCGGAATCACAATCCGCTGGTCCATATAGGCTGAAAATTCAAACTATAAAGTCAGCACACGCATGGAGTATTGATTAACCTGGAAGCGAAGAATGATGGTCCAGATGAGACCAAGCGTGAGGCGGTGGTTGCCGTCGACGATGTCATGGGAGCCCATGTTTTCCAGGTGGACCCGCTGCTCCTTGAGAAACTGCAGAGCTTTGTCTACATTCTCCAGACAGTGAATCCTCATCCGTCCTTTTGTGGGTTTTGGCTGGGGATGACAGGCAGCAGAATGATTAATAACATCATTGTTATTTCTGCAACAATTCCTAATTTCTTTTTAGATATATTTTTATCTCGACTCAAATACTTTATTTAGCTGACTACCATTGAGGTTCTGTATGTTTACACAAAGCCTTGCCCTCTCACAAAGGCCTAAATAATGTCTAATCTGGAACATTCTGTGGTTTATCCTGTACAAGCTCAGTTGCTAAAAAAAATCTGAAAAATTAGATTAGAAAAATCTGAATTTCCTGGAACCTGTCTTTTTAAAGATACACATTTTACGTAGCGTTGAAGTTAATCAAGAAATGACCTAGAGTAATAGGGTCCAAGACAAGTTTGAGATCAGACCTTTGTATCACAGCAACAACTAATGATGTTTTAGGGCAAGGGTGGGCGATATTACGAAGTTAAGTTGGGAGCAATATGTCTGAATGATCTGCTTTAAAAAGAACCAGACTAAACAAATGTTATTCCTCACACTGAAGGCACTGATATGGCAACCCAATGTGGTTCAACATCCAGATGTCAACTCTATTTGCAAGTCCAGCTCACATCTACCCTGACAGACACAAGATTAAACCAATTCTCAAGTGCCCACCCTGCAAAGCTGCAAACCTCTTTCTTACACTGTTAAAAATAGGTGCTACTAGCCTGAGTGCTCTGTTATTTTAGCTATATTATGGATCTTCCGACCATGAAATTATATCAGTATAGAAATGTGTTTGGCCTTCACTGTGCAAAATCGTTTTAAAATGATATTTGTGACATGATATTTTTTCCCCATTCCACTTTGGGCCAGGTTCACTGTACAGATCATGGAGTTCAATAATACTGTAGAATCTGTTTTGAATTTGAAAAGTCAAAGTGTAATTCCTGAACGACAGATACAGTTCATGCAGGTGCACTGGTTAACATGACAGCTACAGTGTCCGGTTCCTTTCCTACAGAAACAAGGACCTAGAGCTGAAAGATCCAGCTGGGCTCAAATTAATGATGAACGTGGCCTCTGGCACAGACCAGGTGCACTGTTATGTTTCTGTTTTGACATCTGCTTAGTTTAAATTGGCCCTCAAAGGAAAAGCAAGACGTCAAAGTGTGAGATGGACTGGATCACTCTGGAATGAACGGCTTGTTCTAAATAGGGATGAACCTGTAAGTCGTGTAAAGTGGTTTGTTCCAGCTAATCTTACATGCACTGTGACTAAAGAGCTTTATCAGTTTGCTAGTGAATGAGTAACTAAATGGCATCAGAGCCATGTTCTCTGGTTTATGATGTATGATTAGACTTCGGACTTAGGCGTAGCCACTATGTCTGGAGAGATGGGAAAAATGGGTTCAGGCAGAGGGGGTGGACACCCAAAGTCTCTAGAGGACAAATACTACATCAATGAGATGCAAATGCTTCGTGACCCGCAAAGGGTGGTTGAGGTGGCCAGCGTGTCAGGCAAATAGAAAAAAGACTGGTGTTGTTTATGTACCCAACCCCCTCCCCAGAGGTGTGGGTGGTATGGCTCGTGCTGAGTGTGTAAGAAGGTCTCCTGCAGACAATCACTCTCTCAGACATAAACACACACATACTGCAGTGGCACTGCGGCTCTTTGAGATGCAGATGGCATGCACACGCAGGAAGCAGTAATGGAAGATCTACAGTGACATCAGCATTTTTGGTAGAACCATTACACTGCTGATGGCACAAGCTGATGATCCATAAAACCATTTTAAGAGTTCAGTGAGCTAATCTTATCTAGTATCATTCTTTGGAGACTACAAATACTGATATCGATTCATGGACTTGGACTCGTTTCACTACAGGCATTTATTACCTACTCCGCTATTAGGATATGAGTTTAGGAAACTAAGATTTGAACCGCTAAATGACAGATTCAGTACTGGAAACAGTTTGAAACCTGGGTCGGGTCGGGTTTGGGACATAAAAGTCACAGTGTGCAAACTTGACCTTATAATGGGATAGAAAATACAAAAATAGGACAACCAAAGTGTGAGGACTGATTCGAAAATGGGAAGGATCAGTGCAGGAAAGTTTCTAAAAATACAACAGTAAAAAATGGGGCCACACAACAACAAACAGAAACAATATGTAGGTTAAGGTTAGTCTGTTTCATGAATGACTGGAGCAAAAAACAAGAGAATACTTTGCCCTAAGTAAAACAATCAGACAGGGTAATTAAGCTGGGGCTGAGGACGGGAAGGTGGGCTGGATCCCAAATATGGTTGGAGTATGACATGGTGGACGTGGCACAAGCCAATACCGCATTGGACCGAAGTATTGCGTCTTATCCAGGGTTCAAATCCCACCTCTGCCAAGCTGCCACTGTTTGTGCTCATGATATGGGTGTCTGCAAAATGACAGCATTCTTAGCTTAGCTCAACTTTCTATCAGCATTATTACAAATATTAGGAATATTAATTTGCTTGCGGTTAAAAAATAGGAATTCTTGCTTGGCCTTGTGGTCCTATAAACATCTGCATGATTTTCATGTATGGAGTTTAAGCTGAATTTTATAATGAACATGCAATTCCACTGCTTCACTTCCAGATGTTGCCAGCTCTACATGTCATGCTGGATAATTCTGCTGGATTCTGTAGTCAATCAACCTTTCAATGATCTTTGATTCTGTTACAAATTCCTTATTATGGAACCTCTGAGAATCTGAAGGCTGGTAAATCAGGAAATAGTTAATATAGCAAACATGCGGAGCCATTGCTAAGTTGCCAGTGAGTTACTAATATGCAAATATGAAGGTAATTAACAATGATTATGTGCAAATATGAAACTGTATATGGTTTGTATGGGTAGTGACCTTTAACCATGGCAATGATCTCTTTAATGATAGGTTGTTAATTAACATATCACACACTTCCAATTAATCAAAGCGTCAGGCATCATGTTTGTCCGTGACCTTTTTCTCTGAATGTATTCTGTTTAAGAGCTCTGTTTAAACGACACATTCTCTGGCATGATCTACATTTAAGATTTATCACACTGCGATGATTGTGAAGCAGACTGTTTCTAATTTCCCATTAAATCATGCCAGTTGATAGATGTGCTGTGATTACAGGTCTACAGCTTCAGCTGTCTCCTCTCGCACTCCTATAAAAAGCGTGTTAGAAAAACGTTCTGTAGCCGTGTTGGATGGAAGCACGGTTACGCGATGATCAAACGTTACGTATGGTTAATTTTTGTGGGATCTGACTTGCTCATGCTCTTATCTGATGTTAAGCTTGTATATAGGAAATGCAGAGTGAAGATAAGATAACATCTGGCTCAACGAGGCAAATCTGGACCTGAAACTGTGGCAAGTCAGTGTGTGATGAATGCTTAAAAAGTTAGAAACTTGGCAAAAGAAAGAGAAAACAACACATTCAGAGGATGTGTGTAAACAGGCCTGTTTCAGGTGAATGATTAAAAAAAATCCACGCTACACAACCCTGATATAAAAACAGCAAGATAAGGAGCAGGTGAATTCCAAGGGGTCGTCCAGTTTTCTTCAGTCACACTGTGTGTTAGTGTGCAAACCGGGCATGGCATCATGGTTGGGGCACTTGATAAGGCTGGATTGTCCTTTGTGTAGCCATTTTCCTTTCTTCAGTTTACTGTTACTGATGCCATAATTAAGGTTAGATACTATAATGGGGAAGAGTCAGAATGACCGCTGACTACTCAGACATGGCCAGAGACTCGAATTATATCCATTTATGACAGTATGAATCAATAAAAGCTAGTTATTCATTTAACTGATGAATGTGTGTGTCATTCATGAAAGGCTTGCTCAAAATTTGTTGTCTAACCGTCTTCTGAACAGCCAAATGTCTAGGTGCCCACCCGGCTACTCTGGGCGCGAGGGCAGGAACAACCCTAGATGGGGCGCCAATCCATCGTAAGGCACACACAGACACGTCATGCACACAGTCATACACTAAGAGCCACTTTTAGAGACACCAATTAACCTAACAGGCATGTCTTTGGACTGTGGGACGACACCGGAGTACCCGGAGTAAACCCACTCGGACATGGTGAGAACATGCAGACTCCACACAGAAAGGACCCAGGCCGCTCCACCCTGGGATTGAACCCGGGACCTTCTTGCTATGAGGCCGTGCTGCCTGTCTAAATAATTTTGCTCCGAAAAACAAACGGTGAGAAAAAAAACTAAAAAACTTGACATATATAAAAGTCTGCTGTTGGATTTGTGTAATTGCTGAGCACAGCCTTGGAGTGTTAGGGTGCGTCCGGATACGTTGTTTCCTTTCGCTGTTTCCCTGGGAGGGAGGATATCTAATCAACAACCTTGAGGATGACAGGGAGAGTCCTTGTGAACTGGGTTACATACAGCTTTATGTAAAAGTTCAGCCACCCCTGTTCAGATGGCATTTCTGGATGATGTTCAAAATGAAAAGAGCTGTGCAATAAACAAACTTTAAAAAGACCTAAATAAGTACTGGAAAACACATACATGTTTGGACACACCTTGTGACCATATGTCATATGGACCAATCTGTCATATTTGGCGCGTGGAGTGCGAAACGTGGAGGCAAAGATGCGCGGCAGAGTGATGGCAAGTGAATTTATTGCAACAAAAACCC
>JAUZSU010173124.1:0-13022 GCA_034780255.1 Parotocinclus maculicauda | reverse complement strand
GTTCTGTTTGCAGTCTGACAATCATTATAAAAATTAGGGGATATTTTAAAATGAGTACGAAGAGCATCATACAAGAACTGCTGGGCAATCTGATTCTGTCCATGCCCCATCACTGTCAGTGTGTTTTGAGAGTCTTCGGTGACAATACACCCTACTAAGTCAGTGTGTGGCACTCTCATCCAGTTTGACATGCTTCTGTTCACCCCCGTAAATATGTCACTTGCTACTTAATCATGATACCTGAGTTTGCATCTCATTTGCATAATTAAACAACTTTCTTTGACTTTTCTTGTGCTTTTCTGGTGATCTTGTTTAGTGAAATTAAATCAAATGCTTATTACGTTCATTTTCATTTTGAAATATCCCCAAATTTTTGTGTGCAGTGTATAAATACCTGTATTACTCGAAAGCAATGGCGTTCATAGAGCAAGTCATGACTGGAAATCATGAACAGGAATTAGTCATAAACAACTTAAGAATCAAGGTAAGAGGTTTATAAAATAAAAGGCGCATGTAGGATAATTTTGCGCAATTGATAACATATAGCAGTGAAGACACGACTGTTGTATTTCGAATTAAAACAACTAATAAAATGTAATGTTCCCTCCTGAATTACCAAGGCTGTAGTCCATTTAGCTATTTTTTGTGACTCATCAGTTGTCTCATTGGTTAGTTGGGACTATTTAGGAACATCATGTTCCAAGCAGTTCAGCTGCTTTGTTTAAACAGGCAGTCTATTGAGCGAACATGCGACCCCATTCATTCCTCATCTTGCCTCATATTTGCTGACTTCAAGTATCACTGTGATGAAAGACTTTATTAATTAAAGTCTTTATGTTGCTCAGGTATGATGTTTACTGTCTTCCCTATGTCTTACACAAACTTTCTGTGAAGGGAATACAAACATTCAAAACCTGTATGCAAGTGTTCATGCTATATTTCACACAGTGTTTGCTGACATTCTCACCAGTCAAAATCCTAATAGTGCTGCAGCTCTGAATAAAATGCTTCCCACTGACCCACAGAAATTTGATTCGTTTTCAGACATGCCACAAAAACAAATTCCAAGCATTGTTGCTTTTGAGCTTATTCACAGTCAGTGATTTTAACACTTAATTCCTAAGTAGATCCTCGTTATCCCTATTCTTCCTATGGAGATAAGCACTGCTGTTAAAATGGCTGTTATCGAGGGCTTATTGTTCATGTCCCACGGTACCTGTCATTGCTGTAGCAATCCAGTCGTACAGAATGAACAATTCACATGTAGGCTGTGCTGTTCAGGTCGTTTGGTTAGCCACAGGACATGGATAAAATACATGCATATAAAATAGTTTCCGAGTTTTAGATGCATTTTCTGAAATAATACCCAAAGGTTTCCATGTGACAAATTTTGCATTTCAAATTTAAAAGCGCAGTACAGTTTAGGTTACCTTCTCATAGCAGGGAGGATGTAGGAAGGAACACAATTCCATTTAAAATAACATCTACATCCTGATGTTGTACTGATACACAGTCACTCTGTACAGGATTTAATTTGATATTATTACATACATATACCAATCAGCCAAAACATTACAACCACCTGGTCTGCAACAATTATTTGGGCATATATTACACATCAGATATTGTCCTCATAAATGCTCCGACCCATAGTTTCCAAACAACACCTTACCCATAGCTTTACACTTACAGGTACTCAATCAGAAGCGTCTCCACAGTTAATCTTGAAACCATCACTTCCCCAGGGACATGTACCTTACTGTCTACACAAACCAGAAAGCCTTCATCCAATGCTCTAAGATACAGATCTAACACCACTTGCCCACTGTCGGCACTTCTAATGGTGGACAGGGTCAAATGGTGAGTTGTTTGACCATCTACGATTAGGCACTCCCATACTCTGAAGGGGTGTCACATTACTTCCATAACCAGCATTAAACATTTTCTATTTGACTTGTTACACACCTTCTGTCCATATAGGCCATATGGGATAGAAATAATTGCTATCAATGAGCATTTGATGTAGCACCTTGATGGTAGTTCATTATTTGTCCCTTGTGAGGGTGTACTTGTTAGGTACAACACTCCACTTCAGTGATGGGGAGCACTCCACAAGCCTTGTTGTTATTATGAATGCACTGACCCAGTCGTGTGCCTATATTGATTTGTCCCTTGTTCTTGTCGGAACACTTCTGCCACATTCAACACCGTTATCAGAACTGGACCTTGGTGCAACTGAAAAAAAAATCAACTGGTTTTGAGTCACATTTTATTTCCATCACTTAGACTGCCCATACCTGTGTACCCAGGAAAGTTCACTGTGGAAGAAGACAAGCTGATGCTCTGGCTATTATTCTGTTGGGAAAGCCTGAGTAAAGGCATGCATGCAGACATTATTTTTTGACACATAACACCTACCTAAACATTGTTATGGCTCCCAAAATCCCCATTTTGATTCCAACATTTGACTCTGCCTGTGTGGAGTTTACATGTTCTCAAGTCAAAAGTCAAAGTCTGGTTTTATTTAAACCATTTCAACCATATATACAGTGCACCGTGAAACAAAACAATATCCCTCTAGTACCTACAGATGCTATATATGGCCATAAAACTACATATGACAGCATAATACTAATATGAGCAAAACACTAATAGTGCAGACAGTACAAACAGTGCAACAAACCTGAACGCTGCAGGACAAAAACAAACATTTCAGGCAATGTAAAAATGACTCATACTTACTTCTACATTGAGGTAGCTGTGTAAGCAATGAAGTGGAGAATAACCATGATCTTGAAAGTGAGAAGTATTGGACATTCTTAGCAGCAGAATGTTAAATGTGCAAAAAAGATTGATTTGTATGCATAGACTATGTAACAGTTTCTTGTTCTGAGCTTTGTGAGTTGCGGTGTATTGCTCTTGTCTCTGGTTATTGAGGAGTCTGATGGCTTGTGGAAAGAATCTGTTACACAGTCTGGTTGTGAGGGCCCGACTGTTCCAGTCTATATCCAGCAGAACTGCGAACAGTGAGTGTGTGGCATCACCCACAATGCTGGTGGCTTTGCAGATGCCGTGTTTGGTGTAAATTTGGTGTACTCCAGTTTCCATTCACATTCCAAAGACACGTTAAGTTAACTGGCTTCTCTAAATTGGCCCGAATTAATTTGTCTGATTTTGCAATAGCCACTAATGCAACATTAAATAAACAAAATTGATCATTTACAATTGATCACTGTTTTTTTCCAACAGGTCAGTGATGAAGCGGCCAAGGATGTCAGCATCAGATTCTGACTGTTCCATCGACTGGTTGGCCGGTGATTATGAGGACAACAAGTGTGAGCTGGAGTCTGAGTGTGATCGAGCACGGGCGATGCTCAACAGCACTCCTGCAGCTCAGAACAACTGTGTTTCAGAAACCTGCAGGAAGAAAATCGACATGTTGATGAAGAAAGAGAAAGAGGACATCAGCTCCAGGAGCAGCTCTCCAACCAGCTCAACCAGTTCATTCTGTAGCAGAGAAAGTGAGCTTTCTTCTTCTGGAGAGGAGAATCAGCCTGTTTACAGCTGTACCTCGGAAAGTCCTAAAGACAAACTCAGACAGGCACAGAAAAGAGCATGGAGCTGTATTGTGTCTAAACAAAAAGAAAATCAGCTCACAGCCAGTCCAACAGAGATTGACAAGTTGTTTGCTTGTAAGGTAAGTTACAGGCAGTCCACATTTTTGTATGTCACCAATTTCTGACATTTACAGAGGAGTTTAATATATATATATATATATTAAACTGTATCATAGCGTGTTATACCTTAAACATGCTTTAACTTCAGTTAAAGTATTGAATATCTTACTGAATAATGTATGGAAAGCCATGGTATGCCATGTGACTGCCTACATTATATACAGCTGATTTCCTCATTCAGCACAGAAGAGTGTAACAGAGTATCAAACTGTGTATTGCTTGTCCAGAGAAAAATCGAACTTAAAGTGAGAATACGTTTTGTGCTAATCTATATTTATGTGTATTATTGACATCCCATTATAAAGTTGAAAATTTTTAAGTCATGCCATTGTAAAAGGGGAAGTAACAGCGCTGGGCTTGAGGTAGAGAACTGTCAATTGTACACAAAAGAGCCCTTATTACCTACATGATCTGGATTCATTCAAGCAGAATGCTAAACTACACAGTGTGGAACTTCAAGAAATGTCTCTTTTTCATACTGGATGAAAGATGAAGGGGTTATTTAAGGCGTGTGAGCAGTATTTTATAAGTGGGTGTATAGTATATACATTCCTGTGGTATTTCCTGGTAACTGGCCTTACTCTGTGTGCAAATACCCTAAAATACAGCACTGTATGTCTTCATAAAACAGTACAGGCACACAATACCATAGTTAATGGCATAGTTACATTCATTACCCTATGTTTTTTTTGTATTTGCAAGCCCTGTTATTTTAAGGCTTTATTTATGTTCTGTACATTGCCTAAAATATAAGGCCTTCTCTGTATAATGTATAAAATTCTCTGATATTAGTCACCAAAACCTAATGGTAATTTAGGAATTTTAGGAAAAGGAGATTTTTAGATATTGAATGGTGCGTTTTGTTTTACAGTGTGTGGAGTTGCAGTGCTACATTCACCCCCTCTCCTCAATCCTAAATGGCCTTCGTTCTGGCAGATACAGAGAACGTGAGTAAGCTCTTCCTCTACATAATCTTACAGTGATACCCCATGGATTTGCACAGTTGGGAGTTCTCATTGTTCTCAACATATCTGATCTAACTAATAAAGGGGTTTGATAAATCCTGGATTAACTGGATCAGGTGCATCAACAGTAGAGAAAACAAAACGTTATGCAGCATTGAGGAAACCTGCTCTATGCAAGCCACTTCTTCCTATTTAGGATTTACTATTAAAGGTGCGGCCACTATTGCGGTGGCTTGGTAGGCACTGAGTGGAGTCTGCATGTCCTCCCTGTGTGAGCATGGGTATGCTTCAGATACTCTGGTTTCTTCTCCCAGTCCATAGACAAGTGTATTAGGCTAATTGGTGTCTCTAAATTGTTGTGGTTGTTGTTGTGTGATGCCAAACCACAATGTTAGCAGATCTATTTCCTTTTGTGTTTACTGTATCATTTTGTGCTTACTGTATACTGTGCTGCATGTTGAACTAGAGCACGTTGACCATAAACAAATCACTTGTTTATGTAAATTGTCTTAGCAGTATTATTAAAAATTGTAAAGACTCAATAAAGGCATACATTTAAAGGGGTATAATGCCCACAGGTGGTAGCATAGAACCTTCCTTTACTTTACCAAGGCCCTGGTTAGATGAGTGGCTATATACACTCGAGACAGACGTCACTTTTAACACACAGTGCCACATGGTTAATCCCAGTAGGTGCTGAATGTTACATTTAACTTGCCAGTTTTTTTCTGCACGGCTTGATGGGCATGCAGGCAGGCTTAGTGTCAGGCATGCTCACAGGAAGTTGGAGTGCGATATCTGGCAAAGCTAGAGAACTGTGTGACCTTAGACTTCCTGGCCACAGAGACAGCAAGTCTGCCCTCCCACATATTTCACAGGAACCCATCTGCTCCACAGACACAGGCCTACCACCCAGGGATAAAGCTGTTGAGCTGGGTAGTTTTCAAAATCTCTGTTTGTTTCCTTTTGCAGGGCTGAGTACCTTCCAGGAGAGCGTGGCCTTGGATCGGATTCAGAGAATAATGGGGGTCTTGCAGAATCCATGCATGGGGTAAGAACCTTTTTCCTCTTCTTTTCACCCACAAACAGCTTTTGGGTTTCACCCATCTGTCATTGAATGAGTACACAGTCGGGTGTTTGCAAGTTCTGTCATGCAGTTGGTGGCAGTTAGCTGACAATTATTCTGTCCACATGTTCCTATGAGCGATCACATTTTTAGCCTGATGAGAGGGGCTCTTCAAAGGTGCCAATGGTCACATTCACATGGCACAAGGGGCCACTAAATGCTTAAAGTATGGAAATTATATAACATGTATAATTATGGTTTTCGCAATCACTAGATTTAAACCCAGTGAAACAGTGCTGTTCAGCATCATCAAACACAAACTAAGGGACTGTCTTTTTCAAAGTATGGTGTTCTGTCTCTAAATTGCAGTTCTAGAGATCTGTAGAATCTGTGCAAAGGCATATTAAAGATGTTCTGGTAGCTCACGGTGGCTCAACAACGAACACACTTTGTCATTTTGGTCAACCCTCTGTAAGTCAGGCACAAAAATGTATAACAGTAATTAAAGCACTATGTTGCATCACGTTTCTGAATTAATCATGAGCCAAAGCTCAGGTAACATTATCACCTTATAGATTTTTTGTGGCTTTTTTAAAAGAAGTGTACTATGTCTAGGGTCTGTCATATTTAAGAGATATTTGTAGAGTAGAATGCATCTCTTTAGCGTATTTAAATTATTTATGATTTGCACAATTATCAATAATAACAATGAAATTATCCATAATTAAGGTAATACACAGGCCTGGTTTATTCACATTAAATTGTGAATGCACAATATTAATAATAATTTAATATTAATAATAATTTGTGATCTGATGCAGGACATGTTGAGTGATCGTCTGGAGACCATGTCTCAGTAAGCCAGACATTTAGCACATGGGGGAGCTACAAATATTATTAGGCAGTTTTAATGGTTTTAGTGTAATGTCAGAACTGAATACATTGTTTATACTCGTTTTAACTTGGATGGAGGGCAGTTCATTGAAACAACCGTTCTGCTTTTTTCAGTCCAATAACGCGCCCCTCTCAAACGCATAATATCTTTGAGTATATCGTAGAGCCATGTCTAGCAGTCAATGACCTCTCACCAAGAGGTATGCTACTCAAAAGTAGCTTCTGATAACCTTTTTATAGGGGGTGGAGTATGAACTTTTATGCCCAGTATCTTTTAAGACCCAGTATCTAATCAGATCACACCTGTAATGATTTACATATCTGCCTCCAACCTAACTGAATGCCTAGTTTTGCAGCAATATAGACATTTCTATCTAAGCACATTATTTATTTATTTTTTTTGTCCACGGGTGTAGAACAACATGTATCAGATGTTATTGTTCCGTAAACATAAAGATGCCATAGTAATCTACAAGCAATTATCAAACTGGAAATGGTTACAAAACCACCTCTACAGAGACTAAACTCCATCAATCCACCATCAGGCATATTGTCTACAAATGGAGGAAATACAAAAACTTTGCTATTGAGGTTTGGTCGACCAACAGAGATCACTTCAAAAGCAAGAAGTGAAATAATCTGTGAGTTCATAAACGGTCCCAGGGAAACTTCTAAGCAACTAAAGACCTTCACTCATGTTAGTGTTCATGAGTTCACCTTGAGAAGAATACTAATCAATAATGGGATGCAGCGAAAAGACCATTGCTCTCCGAAAAAAATGCTACCCATGGATAAACCAGAACCCTAATAAAAAAAGTTTGTGGGCAGATGTGATCAAAGTATTCTATTTTGGTTTAAATAAGCAGTGTTATGTTGTAGATGAAACACTGCGCTCCAGCATAAAAAACACATATCTGCTGTAAAACATGGTGGTGGTACTATCATTGTTTGGGCCTGATCTGTTGCACCTCGGCCAGGATGATTTACCATTACTGAATGAATTTTAAGTTATATGAGCAAATTTGAGAGGAAAATAACTGCCTGTAAACTAAATCTTAAGAGAAGAATGGGTCATGTCACAAGTGGTTCACCTAAATACTGTTCAGTTGCATCTCCATTAATGGTAAAAACTTGGGCATCTTTGTAAGCAAGCTCTGTTGGCTGTGTCACAAACAGCACATTGCCACAGTTAATTTATCAATAAGAAAACAAGCGCCTTGAGCTCACGCTGTATGTCCACAACAGGCAAGCTGTCACTTGTAAGACCAGTCACTATGGAGCTTAAGTGGAGTTTACAATGCCCAGTGGTCTGTTCTGAGAATAACCTCGTAGCCTTATTGATTACCTGTCTGCAGGCAAACCATGTACGGGTCTGTGATGTCACTGTAGTGAGGATTAAAGTGTTTTGTCTCTTTATATAGCTCACCACCCAGATCAGTGCATCAGAGTGCATAATGGGCAAATAATTAACCGTTCTGGTATTAGTACTGGGGAAATCCCAGTTATTCAGATACAGGTTAAATTACTATGAAATGTTCAGTCTTCCTCCATTGCAATTAATTAATACCTAGGAATTATATTGTGGCTGGACATCAGTGAAGATTGTCTATAGTTGACCAAGCATGTGCTTCCAAAGCCATAATGGCACAATGGGAGGATTGACCACCTCCCTTCAGACACACAGCATGGGGTAGCAGAGTAAAGCCATTATATGCAGTTGGTTGTAATGAGACACACTTGGCTTTTCTGGCAGAAGTCTTTCTGTGTAGTGTATCATGAATATTTAACATGCCTAGAACGGGGACACAGCAGGTAGATGCTGCCTATATAATTTACACAAATATCCTTCAACTGTCAGCTGTTACGAGACAGTTGCTTAGGCTTGTGTGTGGGAGATATGTAAATCTGCATCACTTTTCCACAGAGCAAATGTTTCTCTTTGTCCAATAGTGGTTGCAAGTTTCCAATGCACCACTGCAGGCTTAGATGCCTATTTTTAGAGGTGAGAAAACCGATTTTGCTCTGTACCACATGCAGGCATAAACATGTGAATCAGCCTAGAAAATGTTCTACAAGAGAAAGGGGTGAGCTGTATGTGGTGAGATGATCTTTTGCATCAACTTCTGCCAAATGAGTTCATCAAGCAAACTATATATGTACAATGACTCCGATCAGACAGCGTCTCTTTACTACATACCATCCATACCCGGAATCATGCTAGGTAGACATTTTTGTTCTAGTCATATGTGGGTTGTTCCTGTTAAATGTCACCTTCTCTGTCATGCAGTGGGCGCTATATCAACATCATTTTAAAAATGGAGGAAATGTTGAAGACCTGGTTCCCTCACATAAAACCCAACAAGCAAAGCACTGCGGTGGAGTTTACAGAAGAGACATCACTGCTGAAAAAATCTAAGGTAATGTATTTGCTCTTGTTATTTGCACATTGTTTAACATGGCAGAAATCTTACAGGGTGAAGTTAAGTTTTTCTAATATCTGAACGTTCAAACATGTTTTTGCTTTTGATTTTGTAAATGTAACTGATATTTGAATAAGATATCCCATAGCATTTTGCCACATCTGACAGGCCTTGAAATACCAAAACTGGCAACTGGTGTTGTAGTCAAGATTGCTAGAGCCAAGTCTGAGTAAGATCATGCCCAGAACACTGTATCCAAGTCCAAACTAAGAATAAGGAACATTAGGAATTAGTAAATGGAAAAAAAATACAATTAAATTAAAATTAAAAAAAACTTTACATTCATATAATGTAATATAATTATAATAATAATATTTATATCGTCATATATTTGATACAATATAATAGTAATGATATATAGGATATATTATTATAACCTTACTATTAATTATTATTATACATGGCGTAAAGAATTAGGGATTATTTCGTTCGGAGATATATTTTTAAATATCCCCTTATTTTTGTAAGCAGTATATTATGGTCTTAGACAAATTATAGAAATGTAGAAATGTAGTTTTGAAACTTTGAAAGCAAATGGTGGCGTTGATTCACTTTCCGTGCTTCTGTCTACATAAGGCTTAATGGCTGAAGTCTTGACAAAGTCAACTGAATATATAATTTTCTCAAATTTTTTTTATTAAATTTGAAAACATAATAATAATAATTGAAGATTTTGCAGACATGGTGAAGTGCACAGGCAAAAATGCACACTTCAAGTCTAATGTCTAAATAAAACTATTTAGAATAGTCTATTCAAAATAAAATTCTGAAGATTGGATACTGAACAAGAAGTCAATAATTTGTTTTTCCCTGTAATCCTGATCATAGTGCATATTTTATTTAGGCACATAGAGAGAGGTTTTTTTTGTTATTTATTTATTTTTTTAATTCTGTTTGAATGGAACATTAATTTTCAATACAGATAGAAAGAAGGTCCGTTTATAATTTACATTACCTCGGACAGATTTGGGTTGCCTCGACATCAATTTCCGATTACACCTTTAAATTAGGTTGAGACAGAGAATGCTTACTCAGTTACTTAGACTAGAGTACTACTTGAGAACTACTGGCAATCAAACATATTTTTTAACAGCTTATTTCCCAGCATTATTATTGTTTAATTCAAATAATATGCTTTCATTTCTTCACTTATTTGTTGGGGTTGGGGTCATGCCAGCAGGGAGAAAGAACCAACGCTTGACAGGGAGGCAGTCCATCAGAATAGTTCAGATAACAAATAAATGATGTTTTTCACCATGTTATGCCTGTCCAGTAGGTACCATTTCTATGGCATTACCTACATTGGTAAATTTCGGTAAATCCGAAATCTCAACCTATTGTCTTAATGCACAATGCCTTGCACACTATAGATATTGCCAGTAAGATGTCATTTAGAATTCACCAGATGGATATTAATTAATAATTTATTAGGTTTTAATTATAAATAATCTAGCATTTTAACTATTAAACAAGTTAGTTACAATTTATTCCAAAACTGTTTATTAATATTTATAATAAACTATAAGAATATACATGATCATAAGTCAGGGACTACCCGTATAAGATAGCTGAAGTACCAGTAGACACAGATTAAAGCATACATACAGGATACCATTCAAATTAATCCAACATGTTTTTTCAAACAGATAATTAAAATAATGTCCCTCTTCTCCCTTCTTTTTTGCTGTACAGTTGTCCTCAATACCAGTGCACATGTCTGCCAGCGTGTTTAACCCTGGCACCACCGCTGCTGGTAAGGCCATGCGGGTCAGTGACCTCACTCCACCAGAGCCCTACTCTGCCACCAACCTGAAATGGCTGCACACGTCTCCCATCTGCTCACCCACTGCTGAGCAGACCCAGCGCACAGTCCGGAACTTTTTGACTGCCCGCAGGGATGAGGACGTGACACAGGACAACTCCGTGTCCTCCACCATGGACACTCCAGAACCTAAGGATTCTCTACCCAGTCAGCTGCTCCCAGGCAAGATCAGTGCCCCATGCCTGGAGAGACTGCTAAAATCAACAGAGAGCATAATCAGCCATAAAACATCCACAGGAATGTGAAATGTAGTTTCTAGTCCACGCAGCCTGCACTCTTGAGTCATCAGATGCTGGCCAGAAAACACTACAGTTCGCTCACTCAGGTGCACCCCAACGCATGCCGGCACAAATCCCTGCTCTATAGAAGCCAGGAGAGTCAAAGGGCAGCACTATGGTTTAGCCTAGCACCTAGACAGGCTTCAGAAATACATCAGCCTGTCACTAGTGTGACAGTACATCCTCATTGAATTTGGGTGTGTTACCATTGCAGTGCATCTATCAGATAACCTTGAAGAGGCAGGTGACTGAGAAAGCTGAAAGTACTGAGGCAGCATATTGGTATCTGTGAATAATTAAAAGAATTATTTAAAAATGGAATGGAAAAAGAGGGAAGAACGCAGTTATGGGGAACACTTCAAATATTCCAATGTGTCAGTGATTTCCATTGTATTTGTAGTTCAAATATGTGGGTGAAGTGTAGCGTGTCTTTTTTTTTTTTTTAATCCACTCCACTGGAGTCGGTTGATGTGACTGTTACTTCATAGATATAAACTCGTAGCTAAGATTTTAGTACAACGGTTCTACCTCTGACACCATGTCAATGGTATTGTATAGAATGAGCAAGAACCAATGTTGACTAATGTAAAATCTTGGAGAGAGCCCTGCTAAGATCATGGTGAGCCAAATTTGCCTGTTGTGCCAGGGTCATGTATTCAGGTTTCTCTCTGTGAGGAGAAGCTCTGCAGACCTGACTGGTGCCATTATGTAGAATGTGAACTGAAAGTTATATTTTCCTTCATATCTCCCAGTTTAAGAGCAGCCAGTGCCTGTTCATTTGATGTCAAGCTGTGCCTGTACACTGGTTTGAAGTCTGCAAAATCCATCTAAAATACCTGCAACCTCTGAAGGATGTAGTAAAACAAATTAGACAGGAACCTTTAATATTCATGCCATTTCCTGTTATCACATTATTTGCAAACTACTCCCTGTGGTTGAGTGGGGCAACTTTATTTGTGATTGCTTAAAAAATGGATAAGAGAGGGAGACATTTAGAGTTTGTAAAAAAAAAATAAGGTTGTTAATCTGCTCTTGCAAAGTGGCCTTTACAGTGTGAAATTTTATACTTTCTAAATAAATGTGGTTATATTTGTTTGCTGTATTCCTGTTGCTTTCAACTTTTTTTCTTTACATCACTATTAACTGATAAGCTGTTATTGTCATGGAAATGACAATGCACAATTTAACTATTATAGTGTATCTAATTAAATTATTTACAGAATTTACAGAAAGTAAAGCAAAAACTTAACATTGTGCACCTTGTAATACATTGTACAAGTCTCTAGAATTGTACTAGTGTAATAAAAAAATCTTCCAAAACATATTACCTTAATTGGTATTTTAATCACAGTGGTGAACAAGTTCCATAAAAATAGAAACAATTCTTGATTTGTTTTGTCTTTGTATTAATTTGCAACAACCCATTAGGTTTCTTAAATGTTACCTGTCTGTGGATCCACAAGGCTACTGGATGATTTATCATGCACTCATGATATAAAGAAATCTAATACAGAGATTATAGTTGACTTTAAGAATCTTACTACGGCATTTTGAAACAAAATCAAATTCAACCACCTAGCACTTGTAAAAAGCCTACCAACGCCTGAAACACTTAATCATAACTTTAAGCTGAATCTGTTATGGCCTGCTGTTTAATACTTTCATATTCGTACATTCATATTTATATCCACAAATAAACAGAACATACTGTGTATCATGAGTTGTTTATACTGGTTCTTTGTCATCATCCAAAGCTGTACAAAACACAGATGAGAGCTAT